>SJYX01000505.1:65585-113797 GCA_006410675.1 Oreotragus oreotragus
TTTTTTTTTTTTTTTTTTCATCCCCCCTTCTTGCCTTCTTTCCTCCCTCCCGACGAGTTTCGGGTGCTGGCTTAGAGGGCTCCCGCTTTCTCAAGGGAAGGGGAGCCTCCGAGACCGCGCTCCGCTCCCCCGCCGGACTGGATGCCTCTCTGAGCCCAGGTCCGAGTCAGTTGGGGTAACTAAGGAAAAGGGGGCCTCTACTTGGGAGGAGATGTCCTTTACGGGCCGAAGAGCCAGGGAGCGGGCCGGGGAATGGGATCTGGGCGGCTGGAGGAGGAGGAGGAGAACACGAGTAGCTCCGCGCGGCGGCTGGACCCAGCCACCAATCAGCTGGGTGCACAGACCGCCCAGCCACCGCGAGGTTGCACCCGGAGGCGCGTGTGGAGGGCGGCCCGCTCGCCGCCGCCCGGGTGGGCCAGGGGGCGGGGGTGGTCAAAGCTGCTCAGAGCTTCCAAGTCCTCCGTTCCACCTCCCCTCTTCGGTCCCGGGGGGACGGAGAGCGGCCGGAGAGCGCGACAGCGTTGTCTTGCCTCCCCTCTGGGAGTCCAGGGACTTGCGCGCCCCTGCGCAGGGGCCACCATCCTCTCCACACTCCTACAGCCCTCAACCTACCCACTTCCCGGCCCCTTTGTTCCGGCCTCCGAGCCAAGCCGGGTGGTAATTTTCACCCGAGGGCTTGTGCGTTCTGGACTCCTCCTTCCTGGATCAGCCCTCTTTAATTAAGAGACAAGGCTTGAGGTGGGGGTGAGGGAGCGTAGGGGAAAACCTATTTCCGAAACTCACTGGACTGTTTTAGCGAACGAAAAAGAAAGAATTCCAACTCTGCTCAGGTGAAAAGAATGGATTCATAGGCAACGCGAGGATATTGTGGCGATTTAGAAGGAAAAAAAAAACAGGCACTAGGATCAGATGACGGTGATAGGCTGCCACGCACACAAAGGGAGCGCTGGGCAGGGTTTACGGAGCAAGCCTGCAGCGAATGGGGCACAGACTGTTCCGAGATCCAGTCATTTCCTCAGTCAGATCTACGCGCAGCGAGGGGAGGGCAGGGACTGGGAGGGGAACGGGGCGGGAGGGGCTGGGCTTGGGGGCGGGGGGATTTCTGATCAGTCTGATGCAATTCCAAGCGTGCTGCAAAGGAACTCCAAGGAGTCCGCATCACCGTCGCCGCCCACCCTTCCCAGATGGTGCTGTTTTAAATACGGATCTGCAGGGCTGAACGCAGAACTGGGAGATTTATTGCAAAATCCCGAGAAGGGGGGGAAACGGGGAATGGAGGGGCAGAATTTAAAGGTGCAACACTTGCTTTTCCCCAAATCAAGCAGCAACCGGTCGGCATTTTTTTTTTCCCTCTTCTGCCTGTCTCTGGATTCTAATTCACCAAGGAAGAGGTGTAAATATTGTGACATTTTGAGGCGGTTTGATGGATGAGAAAAAAATCATCTGTCACTCTAAATTGCAGAGTTCCTGTCTCCTCGAAATGCTTTGCTAGCGAATACTCGCTGCTGCCTAATACAGTTGCTAGGGCTTCAAATGAATGCACCGTTAAGGGAATATTATCCTTTTAGTCGACTTGCCAATTTGTCTGACAGTCAAATGGAGAAAATTGTAGATTTCGAGTCTTCGAGAGACAAGGAGGGAAAATGCCTACCTAATTCTTGTAACCTCGAGATCTTTCATAACTTAAACCTCAAAAGTGTCACGTCATCCTCTCTCACACGCGCTCACATACATATCCTTGATTTGTAGGTGAAATGGTTTCGCCTGGTGTTGTGAAAATGAGTATCACTTTAAGAATAGTGCACCTGATCGTCACTGTTTATGTGTATTTACATGGAGCTCTTCAGTAGGAACGCAAGAAATTTCAACTGTCCTGTTTGAAACTAGAGAGAACATTAGAAGGTGTTAAAGAGGAGAGGGGAAGAAAGAGGAAGGGGGTATTTTTGACCTTAAAAAAAAAAATAGAACAGTAAACTAGCCTACTTTTGTGCCCCCTGGTCTTGCATGTTAATATTTCTGTGTGTGAGACTTTAGCTTGGTCTAGCTCCCCCGATGGAATATATCAGTATTGATTCAGATGAAAATATATTCATTTTGCCTGTAGCTTTTTCAGTGTCATTGATAGTAAGACCTACAACACAGCAATTTTTGGAGGATAGAAGGGAATGTCTGAAAAAGCTTTGCAAACTGGGAAGAAGACACTCCATAAGGGGGAGGTATCACTATGTCATTCTCTGCCTACAGTATTTCCATTTCAACCAGAGTGCTAGTTATTTTTAAATATCATCTAATGTATATGGTAAGGCAGTAAATGGGATTTTAAAAGCAAGTTCTTGTTGGCTTACAAAATATTGTTTGTAAAATTGCCTATCTGTAAATTGGAAAGAATACCTTTAAAAGATCTAAAATCAAAATTCACATGCTGCTTCGTTCATTTGCCAGACTCTTTCCCTATCGAATCTGTAATCTGTATTCTTAATAAGAGGAGAAGCTAGTGAAATTTAGCTTCTTTCCTTTTCCTGGCCTGTCCTCTAGGGGAAGCTTAGTAAGAAACAACATTCCAGTATCAGGCAATGTGAGAGGCGAAGGCCTGGATGACCACAAGATAGATAATAAGCCACAAAAACCAACAAATAGAAACGAGGAAAAAATCATGACTTAAAAAGGATTTTTATTTCTAATTCTGTGATTTAGGGACGAGGTTCCAACTTGCTCAAATAACATTCATTTAATCAAACTGCTTACAATATGTCAGTTAAAATGATGTCTAACTGAACATAGTTTTTATTAAATATACTTCTATCAAAAGCCAGGAAAGCTAATCCCTTTCTTTAATTAGGAAAAGCTAATCTAACCATTTAACTGATTCTAGTGAATATGAACTGATATAATCTGATTTTAAGATTCTGCTTAAAACTAAATTTGTTCTAAAAAGCACTGACTTGCCAGAAAAATATCTATTTTTGTAGCTCTCTTTTCACTCTATGGATAATTTAATGAGTTGCCTATTTTAATTTTACAACTGCTACCTCAGAAGTAGCTCAAATTATCTTTCTTTGGCTGGTGTCTTCCTCTGCTGATCTGCTACGGCTGTGTGTACGTGTGTGTGTGCCCTTGTGTGTATGGGTGTGTTTGTGTGTTTCTAGAGAATTTAACAAGCGGCGAGTCTCTGAAATTTACATGCCATGATCCATGTAAAGGATACTTCATGGCATTTAATAAATAACAATAAACATTACCATTTAGTGAGAGCTTACCGATATTGAATCCTATGGAAATGGGGAGAGGGGCTGTTGCTTTTAAGGGGAGAAAGATTAAATTCTTAAACAATAAAAAGAAATTTTCTCTCCTCTTTGGCCAAAGAGTGGCCATAATTTCAAAAATATTAAATCTTCTTTTACTTTGGATGTTAAAGCTACTGCTTGAACAAGTGTGTCTTGAGAGAAACAGGCAGTCCCTAAAGACTAATACCCCCAAACACCAGGGTGCAAAAATCAAAATGTCAAATCTTTATCCTTGCCTCCATTGTCACTTGGCAGTTTTTGGAGTGTTCATTCTGAGTTTTCTAAAGTTCAGATTGATGTTTCCCCTTTTTTCTAACATTCTAAAGGAGTCCTACAAAGAATTCTATATAATGCAGACTTTATTTGTATTTGCTAGTAATAATACTTTATACGCACATAGAGGTTTGAAAGTTCTTCACAGGTTTCCTAATCTGATCTCAGCCAGGAGGGAAGAGTAGGAATTATCAATGACCTTTCACAAATGAGGAACCTCAGGTTCAGGGTTTCCCAAGAGCACATTGCCAGTAAGAGCGGGGGACTGACTCAGAATCTTTCTTCAGATTTCAAGGACCACACTTTCAGCTCTCCAGCCCATGCTGCCTCCAACCCCACTCTGGCATCTGAGGGGCTTATAGGCATTATTTGCTCCTGTTTTGATTTCTTTAATTTCAAAGGGGGGAAAGTTATCTCTAAATCATTCCCACAATTCTATAGGCCTAATGAAAAGTTTTTGCCAGTCTATGACCTTTTCTTCCTAAGCCATTCTTTCACTCTTCCATAATTGGAGGCTCAAAGAAGGCAGGGATATTTCTAGGGCTGACACACTGTCTAGGAACAGTCACTAATTCCCCCTAAAACAACACAGAGAATAAGAGGAGCTGAAGACAAAAAAGGACTCTTGTGAGTTGTAGAATCTGGGGCCTGGGAAGGTCTCAGGGGTTATTTCTGATGCGTGAATTTATGCTGGCTTATTTTCTTCTTCTTGTTTAGTTGTCCAGTCGTGTCCAACTCTTTTGCAACCCCATGAACTGCAGCCAGTCAGGCTTCTCTGTCCGTGGGATTTCCCAGGCAAGAATGCTGGAGTGGGTTGCCATTTCCTTCTCCAGGGGGCTCTTCCTGACCCAAGGATCGAACCCATGTCTCCTACATTGGCAAGCAGGTTCTTTACCAGTGAGCTCCTGGGAAACCCTGTTTTCTTTTAACCCTCTGGAATTTCATCTTAGTGCTGAATGCCTGGGATCTTGCTTCTCTTGGTAGATACTCTGATATTTATGGGGATCAAGAGCTTAACAGGCTATTTTCCATTTGTCCAAGAGGAATGCTTTCTATAGAGACTCTAATGTTCATAATTTTATTTTGTAAGCATTAACTGACAATCTACTATGTGCCAGGAACTATGCTAAAGTCTGGAAATTAAGCAGTGTGTAAGACTAAAAGGTACTTAGCTTGGTGGACTTACAGCTTAGAGACCTGATTTGTCCTTTAATTTCCCTAGGAGAAGACAGACTTCTGGATTCTTATCTTTTCCAAGAGAACACAGTGAAGTAGATTAAAAGCCTGAGTTCAAGCTCTGCTCCCAACTAATTGCCAGTAGCTAGAAAAATCAATTCGTCCCCCTTGATCCATATTTCCTCACACAGAAAACAAGGAGGATGTTCTTAGGATAAACTCTAAGTTCCATTTTAGTTCCAAGTTTGAGTGATATGATGGCTAACTTATTTCTTGGGCCTGTTACCCTAATCTTTGATGATGTACAATTTTGGGTATCACCAATTTTTAACTTGTTTGTTAGGAAGTACATTATGAAAAATCAAAGCAACTTATTTGAATCTAGCATAGAAAGAATCTGGATATTGAACCAATCATTTTTGAGAAACAAACTTCATCTGAATGATGATCTCAAACTTCTTCAGGTTATTTTTTAAAGGGATGGGCTGATGAGAGACTCACTAACAAATTAAATGCTTATTTTCTTTGTGCCAGCAGAAGTTCTCATTTTTCAGGTCATTTCCTTTTAAAATCAAAGATATTACACCCTGAAATTGTCTGGGCCTCATGAATAATGCATTATATACACATGATAATAGGTAATTAGATGGACCAACCAGGAGAAACATGAAAGGGAGCTGGTAGCCCAAGGATTGCAGAAGGTGTGTGGGCATTTTGACATCCAGGAAATGCTATAGGTCTGTCCTTAGCTAACTCAGCCTGGTGGAGATAATTAAGAAAAATGTGGGTGTAGAAAGGCTGCAAGCCATTCCTTGGGATTGGCTAGATCGCTGCAGTAGTTCAAAAACAATTGGCACAGCCACCCACACTGGACATGATTGCCCTTTGATGAGGCAGCTATTGACTTTTATAAAGATGCCATATTTAAAATAAGTTCTGATGCACTCAGGATGACATGCATCATTCTCGAATTCTATTTTAGACAAATGGGAAAATATATTCCAAAGTATTAATTTAAAAATAAAAAGCTTAAAAGTCGAGTTGCTAAAAATCAACAGTTTAGCAGTGTGTAACCTCCAAATTTACCTTCAGTCTGAGCTAGGAGAAACCTGTGGCCTGTGTGAGGCATTTTTGACCATTTCTGAACATTTTCTGAATCACCCCAGGAGGTAGAAAGTACTTTGCCACTGTTTTTAACCTCTGAGTGAATGTTAAATGCACTTAAAAACCTTCTCACACTGGAAAAGGGAAACCCAGTCAATTGCCTGTAACAGCAGAAGATGCTTTGAGATCTTTGTGCCCAGAGTGCATGCTACGATGTTATGGAATTCAGGATTCCTTCAGAGTATGCTAAACCCCATACCCGTCAGCACCAGCAGGACAGAAAGGCTCCATAAACATCTAAAGCCTGTGGGATAGGACATTACAGGGCAAGTGAATGGGAAAAAAGAGAGGGAACATGGGAAAATTTGAGCCAAAACAGGGTTAGTATTAGGAACTAACCAAAACGGGGTTAGTATTAGAATACTGGACGTGTTCTTGACATGTCCCCTCTGAGGGTAATCTTCACATCCGTTTGTCCACTGAGCTAGATCTCTACCACCCTTACTCACTACTGTTCCGGTTCTACTGGTAGGAAACAATGACGTCTTCTCCTCTTACCTTCCTCCTCCAGTAAGGGCTTCTTTCTCCCCCAACAACTTCCATAGCCAGTGTTTGAGAATGGCCTTGCTATCACTTCTCCTTGGGGCATGTTGCATTAACACGGGCTTGGTAACCACTTCTGTGCTGTGGACTCAACTCTTTTGGCAGTCTGGTCAAGCCCATAAACCCTTCTCAGAGTGTTTCTAAATGAATAAAACTTAAAAGTATACGATTACAAAGGAAGTCAATTACCTTGAAATATAGTCATAAAAATATCTAAAAAGCCGATTTGTATGATATAGTAATAGATATGCTGTGCTGTGCTTAGTCATGTCTGACTCTTGCAACTCCATAGACTGTAGCCTGCCAGTCTCTGTCCATGGAAGTCTCCAGGTAAGAATATTGGAGTGAGTTGCCATTTCCTTTTCCAGGGTATCTTCCCAACCCAAGAATTGAACCTGGGTCTCCTGCACTGCAGGCAGATTCTTTACCAATTGAGCTATGAGTCAGATGCCCAATATATGTGCTTTCTTAAAGACGAAATAAGATCAAGCAGCAAGGTGAATACTGTAGTTTTCCAGGAGTGATAAGCATCTGTGTATTTTGGGATATCTATAACAACTAATATGTAGGGTAAAGGTGACTGATTTCTATTGGTGGCAAAGTCTGGCAAATACTACTGAAGCATTTCCCAAACATATTTGACAATAGAACACTTGGGGAAGGGGGTACTTATTAACATGGCATAGATTCAGAAATGCTAGTTTAGTCTCTCCCTGCCTTTCAGTATGAGCCACTGAATGTTCCATCCTGGCAAAAGGAAACTGGCATTTGGAGAAAACTTTTAAAGTTCACTTCTGCCATTTAACAAGTTGCCAAGTGGATAAAGAACCAGCCGATGAGATGGCTAAGGTGTAGTGGACATGTTTCTATTAGCTGAGCTTGCTATCGTCCAGCTCTTTTGGGACCCCATGAACCGTAGCCTGCCAGGGCCCCTCGTCCATGGGATTTCCCAGGCAAGAATAATGGAGTGGGTTGCCATTTCCTCCTCCAGGGGATCTTCCCAACCCAGGGATCTAACTCACGTCTCCTGCATTGCAGGTGGATTCTTTACCACTGAGCCACCAGGGATGCCCCTATTACTCTGAGGTTTATCCTTATTACCACTAGCACTACCCTCACTGCTCTAGAAATCCATCACTCCACTGATAAAGACAAAAAGTTCAGATTCTGGTCATTAGCTTAGGGAGCATTGCCTCAGATTCCTGGTGTGGCTTCACTAACCTCAAGAGTTTATAAAGACTTCATTTCTGTCATTACTACACTATGAGAAAGTATGTGCAAATTATGATGGGATGGGATAGCATTCATTTTGCATTTATCCAGTGCTAAGTTGTTTCCTTTACATTTGACATTCATTATTCAACCCTCAAAGCAATTCTCTGAGACAGATTATATTATTGTGTAAGGAAGGAAACTGGAGCTCAGAGAGTTTATTTACCCCAAATTATACAGCAAATCTTAAATGGAAAAGCTAAAATTCAAACCTAACGTTCTCTAGTTCCAGAGTCCATTATAATATTACACTTCTCTATGGAATAGCTGCCACACAGATTAGACTGGGATTCCCCATTGTCAGGTTGGCACACATGTTTTTGTCAAGAGATCTTTAACACAACCCTTTGGTATGGCTGAGAATCTCAACATCAGTGGCCACAGATGCTGCTTTAGAATTATATTGAATCTTTGCTAACTAGTGAAAGATTTTCAAACCACTGATTGTCTCCTATCCTTTTTGAAACCCTGTTTTCACAATCATAATATGGAGAAAGTGCTACCGCTTAAAGTGGGGGAGGATCAAATAAATCAATCATTTAATTTAACTATGTTGAGTTCACCATGATGAGCGTTCTACATTCCCATAGCTGAGTTCTCGCAACGATCTTTCTAGGCAGAGATTATTAGTATTCCTATTTTAAAGATAAGGAAACTGAGGCAGCCGTTAATTCCTTGAGTGAAGTTGCTCAGTCGTGTCCGACTCTTTGCGACCCCATGGACTGTAGCCCACCAGGCTCCTCAGTCCTTGGAGTGGGTTGCCATTTCCTTCTCCAGGGGATCTTCCCAACCCAGGGATTGAACCCAGGTCTCTCACACTGCAGGCAGACGCTTTACCGTCTGAGCCAATATCCTAAATTAGCAGAGTCAAAAAGTGGTTAAGCTTGACTAAACCCACATCTGTCTAATTCCAAGCCCTTTCTTTTACTCAGTAAACTAATCTGTAAGTCCCTACACAATCTTAGTTGTTCTTATTATAATTGTTGTCATGTTTAAAACACTAACAAGAGAGAAATAAATATATATTGTCCAGAAATAAGTATATAGTCATTGACGAGAAAGACTACTCCATGGAATATTTCACCTGCACATTCTTCCTTCCACTTATTTTAGTTTATGAACCCCATGGATGATGTCTGACGCTTTTCTTAACTTGTTTAGGGCAGTTCCAAGATAGTTGACTTCTGAGAGTTATTGAGTAAGAAACGTTATAAATTGTTTAGATTAGGATTTAGTATGTTTAGAAGACTTTTCATAAATTTGCCTTTTCAAACTGTTACTGGCCATAGCACTGCAGATGCTATGATGAGGAATGCCTTCTCCAAAAACCCAGTGGATGACAAACTTCCAAAGCTAACATGTTGTTTACAGAGATGGAGAAGAAGGGGATTGACAAGCACAATCCTAAACGTAATTACAAGGCTTATAGTCCCTGCTGGGGACTAAAATGTTTATTGGCTTTTCTTGTGCAATTTAACGTTCTTTCTCCCAAAGCCCTACTCCCAACTTGGAACTTCTCTGGAATTAGCATCTCGTTTGGGAGAATGCCACGTATTGGTGTCTGGGTCCTTTGCATCTTTGCACCAACTCAGAACTCAGAATAGCAGCTCTAGAAACTAAGCTGGGAGTAGTCTGGGTAAAGGAGTTAAATATCCACTTGGGCATCTTCCTAATAAATTTCATCCATCTTCCTTCTGGAAAACAACTCTTAGAAAGATGTAGTCTTTAATGAGGGAGTGGATGCAGTCTGGTAAGTGCAAGATAGCACAAGTCAGTGATCTTTGCAGAGTTGCTAAAGTCATACACAGAATCAAGGATCTGGAGGCTATGAAAAAACCTCATCCCACTGCCATTGTGATCTATGCAAGGAAGGAGGGCCTCAACTTACAATGCATTTGTCCCAGAGCTAAGAAACCAGCCCAGGGGGAAAGGATGATATTAAGGGACATTTTGGTGTGTGAAAAAGTCTACCTAAAACCTCATCAGAGATAGCTATAAAATATAGTATAAAATATAGAAGAGTATGACTCCTTACCTTGGCTCAAGGCTCTAAATTTAGGGGAAATAATTACATGAGTTCCAAGTTTAGTTTACCAAAGATATACAGTTCCTGTAAGCAGCTCAAATTTATATGGAAAAAAAGTACCTTAAAGATGATCTAGTTGACAGATTTCCTTGGTACACTAAAATCACCCAAATTATGTATTCCTTTGAGCTAAAGTCTGAATGTGCCTCTAGACTTGGCAACCACAGCTTATAGCCCACTGTCCCGGCCTCATTGATCAGGTGACTGAGATGCACAATAGTTAAAACTGTTCCACTTATTCAATAAATATTTCGATGAAACTGATAGTATTGATGTGAACAAGCTTGGGCTGGTGAAGTGACTCTCCAGGTCACATGACCAGAAAGTGATAGAGTTTAAACAAGAAACCAAATTCTCTTGACTACTGAAGGACTTACAATCGTATCATATGATAATGATACTTCTATTTTCTAATAATCAAAACATAAAACAATAAATAGCCTGAGCGAGGTTTTAATTATCTTGATTTTTCAAAATATCTTGATTTTTGTGTATATACCTTAATTTCTTAAATATAAACATAATTAACAAAATGTTAATAATATTCCAATAAGACATTGCTAATTTCAAATTGTTGGGACAAAACTAAGTATAATATTTTCAGTTTCTTCAATACGCCATTGATCCTACTGGTGGCTCAGACGGTAAAGAATCAGTCTGCAATGCAAGATACCCATGTTCAATGTCTGGGTCAGGAAATTCCCCTAGAGAAGGGAATGGCAACCCACTTCAGTGTTCTTGCATGGAGAATTCCATGGACAGAAGAGCCTGGCAGGCTTCAATCCATGGTTTGCAAAAAGTCAGACATGACTGAGTGAGTAACACTTTCAGGACAAAACCAATTATAGTATTTTAAATTTCTTCAATGCTCCATAGTTACTTTATGATTATTGAGACACTAAGACAAACCTCACATTTTCATTGATTCTTATATTATTCCCAGTGTTTTCAGATGGTTTTAGATTTTTATCTGAGGTTTGGCAACAGCTTTATTTATTTATTCTTGTAGCATACTCCCCTCTTACCCTAGGAAAACAAAGCAAAAAAAAAATTTGATTTATTTTTCTTAAAACACACAAAAAAAGGAAAAAATTCTAAAATTCCTTAAAATCCTTTTTCTTAAAAACACTAGGAAATGTTTACTAATTTAAACTTTAATTTTTTTAACTCATATCATTTTCCAAAGAAATATTCTTTCTTTGTACTTCATATGACATTTATACATGTAATTCTGTTTTTAAGATTAATTTTATTATTAAATACTGTCCTGAAGTTGTGCTCTTATTAATTCATTGAAGGGTAAATTAGATACTTTTTAAATTTTTCCTAGGAATGAAGGGCAAAATCATATCAGTAAATAACAATTTGACTTATCAAAAACACAGTAACAAAAAGTAAAATTAGAAACAAATGTTAATTAGTCAAGCAAATAGTCAAAAATATGTCAAACTTTGACATATTTTCTGAGATAAATTGGCATCATGTATGTTAGCATGATTCTTTTTTATAGAATTCAACTTATTTTTACTCACTTTAATTAGTTTTTGTGTGCAGATAAAATGAAAGGCAATGGAAATTTGGCTTGCAAAGTAGTTCTAAGATGATCTACATCCACAATCTGGTTGTAATACCATAAAAATATGTTTATTATGTGAGAATGGTAATTCAAGTTAGCATTCATCATAGACATAAAGCAATGAGCAATGCAAGTTAACTTCAGTTATTTATCCTGGGAACTTTTTTTTCTTTTTTGCTAAAAAGGCCAGAATGCATGATAGCATTGGCTCATTCTTCCCAAAGCCTCCTGGAAAACATGTCTCTGAAATAAAACTTCTCAATGCTAAAAATTTTACTGCATTTGGGAGAAGCATAAAATTTGATAATAAAGAGTTGGGTCTTCATTTTTCTAATTCAGTATGGAGTCTGTTTTGAGGAAAACTGACTGCGGGCTGAATTTGCATCCTAGAAATATATTTAATTTGTATCATAGACTCAAAATCTGACTTCCAAAACTGGGCATCTATTTTCCCCCACTTCTTATGTATCACCCCCTCTCCCAGGTCATGACTTCAGTCCAAGCAGAGAAAAATAAATTTCCCTGAGGATATATGTAACCATAACTAAAATGACAATAATAATAACAATGAAGAGATCTCGGAATTTAAATGTGTGGCTCTGCTTTTCCCCATTCATTTCCCACTCTACCCCATCTCTTTGTCTTCATGTTTTATGAGCTATTATATTTGTCTTGTCCATCTGTATCACCATCACTTTTTCTTAGGTTCAGCTAGACTTTGCACTTCTTGGTACCCTTCTTGGTACACTAAAGTTTTAGAAGCAAATGCTCTTAGTTTACATCTTTTGGTCACAGAGTGCCTTGACAGTTTCTCCAAATGATGTTAGGAAGGGGAAGGAAATGTTCCCCATTTTGACTCAGTTTCTTTTTAGAGTATTGATTTCATTCCATGTCTGGCTTAATTTCTTTTGGGGATTGCTGGATTGATTTTGAAGTTAACGTTGAATTCCTTCAACATGGCCTAAACAGACAACCAGGAGTAGTGGGGATGATATTTATGCTAATCTCATGCTCTTCAACTGGGCTATCAAGAATTAGAAGCCCCAAATAATTGGTCACATTGGATTGTGAGATCATAACAGAGGTATTCTTGACAAGTGAAATCATCAGTTAAACTTGATTCTAGGAATCATGTAGGTTAGCTTGATTCTCTTTTATGGACTTCAACTTAGCTTTACTGTATTCTAATTAGGTTTGTAATGCAGATGAAATGAAAAGACATGGTTCAATTTAGGAGAAAGTTCAAAGTTCAAAAGTCATGTAGTGTTTTGTAGACCTTACGTTCTCAGAGAAATTACTTGAGACTATGAAAGTACTATCCTAATTTACTAGATAAGGTCTACAACTTGAGACATTAAGTGGAGAACAGAAAAATTACTTGTTCTTAAACAATTTTGCTGAGAATAAATAAAAACAAAATGTCCTATTAAAGATCTGTTTCTTTTGAAAAATGTTTCATCTGAAAATGAAGGATAGAATATATAGCTTTGACATAAAGGCTCATCTTTTTATGAAACAACCGCTTCTGTCTCCAAGTTGCAAGGGAAGAATTCATCAATCTGATTGAATCTTCCCTTTAGCTTTTCCCAACAGCTGTGTTCATATAATTCATGACTCCCATGTTTCCTGAGCCCTGGATAATTTCACAGACATGTCTAATACAGGCCTCTACATTTTCAGAAGAGTATGGAAATCTTGGAGGAGGTCCAGGGTAGACCAAGGAACATGATTAATGGATTGGAAGTTGGAGTTTATGAAGAAAGATTGTGAGATCTGATTTCTCGCTATGAGAAAAGCTGAGGGGTGACTTAATAACACAAGATGGTTAGGAAGCAGCTGGTCTCTATCTTCACTAAGGTTGGATAAAATGAAATAAAATATAAATTGCAACAAGAACAAAAATACGTTACAAGCGGGAACTTCCAAGCACAATGATGACTGGATTGTTAGAAAAGTCGTCGGAAGAAGTATGTATAGTCTGTTTTCCTGGTCTGTTGTGATAGGCCTATGAGTAGTGAGGAAGAGGAGATAATCTTGAAAGATCCCTTCTGGATCTATCTTTTTATAAGACTGCATGTGTACATGCTAAATTGCTTCAGTGGTGTCTGATTTTGTATGACTCTATGGACTGTAGCCTGCCAGACTCCTCTGTCCATGGGATACTCCAGGAAAGAATACTGGAGCCAGTCACCACGCCCTCCTCCAGGGGATTTTTCGAGCCTAGGGTTCAAACCCTTGTGTCTCCTGCATTGGCAGGTGGGTTCTTTACCATTAGTGCCCCCTGGGGAGCCCATTTTATAAGTCCACCTTATCACATTTAGAAAAATTATTTTCCTGAGCTATGTCTCATTTTCTCCCTATCACTAACTCTACCCTAATTTCTTATCCTTTGTCTGCCTTCTGTAAAACACTGCTAACCAAAGATGGCTAGGGCGCTGATCAACCCTGAGGGACCCTCCCCAGCTGCTAGCTTCCCTTTCAGCTTTGGGAGCAGGTTTCTTGTCCACCACTACCACCCCTTGACCACTAGGGTCATGCTGATGGTCATCTTTCTACACAGTAACCCAAGGCAAGGGAAAACAAAATTAAATAAAGCATAATTTCCTACTTTTAACTAACTCATATGTGGTCCAATGGATTAAAACACAAACCTTAGGTGTAGAATTTGAGCAGCTGAAGGGCTAAGATGTGTTTTACTCATTTGCATGGATGCTAGTCCATAGATCATTGTCTGGCAGGAGGTGCTCAGCAAGTTCTCATCAACTGAATGAACTATGACGCGAAGGTAGTAAACTGAAGTTAAGCCAGTCAAGAGTGTCAGAGGTTTCTAAATGATTCTGTATGTGACACAAATCTAAAACCTAATCCTTACATGGGTACCACTGGGGACTTTATTTCTACCACATCTGGGTTACCCAGAGGATTTTGACAAGAGTGCTTGAGTCCTTCCTCCCCAAAAATATTCACCATAGACACTGTGTAGAATCATGGAAAAATAGGCCAAAATATAGGCCAAATTCTTGGTGTGACTTTTAAAATATGACTTTACGAAGTTCAGTAATTATTTTTTCTAAATTATCTTTTTGCATACGTTGCTAACTTTCTCCATGAAGAATATAAAATTCAGCAGTAGGAAATCTCTCACTCCCATCATCACACAGCCTAAATAGTTGGGTTTCAAAAATAAGGTAACCTGCTCCTTACAACCTGATTCAATGTCCTGAAACGCTTTGGTTTAAACTTGCTAAGATTCTTCCTGGCTCTTCTCCCTGCAAAACCAGCAAACCATCAGCTACCATTGTCAGTCCTAACTTTTGTCCTAAAGCCCATAGTCAGGTCCCTTCTAACTATCCTTGTAAAAACACTGTAACAAATAAACCAATTTATTGCTCACTATTGGTTTTTAAATGTTCTGGGGGGAAATCTGGTAACTTGGAGGGCTACAAGTTGATGACTCTCATATGTTTGGGAGTTAGTTGTTTCATAATGGTTTTTATGCTTTTTTTTTTTTTGATCCAGCTAAATATTGTTCCCAGATGGGATCAGTTTTTGACCTTTTTGCGCTACTCTCTTAATCTTGGCACTTCTAACATGTTCTTACTGTGCTTTTCTTTTGTTCATCACTAATGGCCATGCCTGGTTACATAATTTCTGTAACAGGTGTTGACCCATTTGGATGTATTTCAGTATGGCACACAGTTATGGTTCATGCAAAGCTTACCAGTAAGAAGTACACCTCATATTAAGGTACCATCTAGTGAATAGGGATATTATTTCTCCTGTGAGATTATTCTCAGGATGGCCTTGCTCAATAATTTGGAGGATTATGAGTGACAGTTTCTCACTGGATTGGCCCTTTGAAACCATACATCATGAATTTGAAAACATCTTTGCCATTCTGCTCAGCAGGAGAGTTTTCTGTTTACTTATTATTTCCATTATGCCACTTTTCAGCAGTTTTTGAGGTCAGTTGATTTGATCCTAGACATTTTTTTTTTTTTTTGCAAGGAAGACTGAAGACAGGGGTAACTAGGAAACTTAAGTAAACATAATTAAACAGAAAATGCTTATAGTGATAGTAGAATTGACCTCAGCCAATTAAAATTATTAATAGAAAAAATATGTCAATGTCACATCTGAGCTTACTGCCTCTGCTCCCACTTGGGTAATGAGGATTAGTTCATATTTCCTGACAAGAATAGATGGGAATTTCTCCCTGACCTTTGTCCTTCTAGAATATCGTGTTAGAAGGATTGATTAGATCCAACCAAAAATAGAGATTTTGATTAATTCAAAATTAATTTTGTAGATCCCACAAAAGTAGAATCGAAAGCATTTTCTTTTCAAGCAGTGAAATTTTTCCCTGTTTTGGTGACTGAGAAAATATTCAGATTACAAACTTGGAATCTTTGCTCCTACAGCAATCATGTCAGAGACCAGTCTTTAAAAAGAATCAGAAGTACGTGCTTATGTTTTCAGCATCACCCTTGATCACAATAGAAAAATGATTTTTGTAAAGCATTTGATCTTAGACCGCTAACACTATCTGTATATGCCACCTGAATTAACCAAATAAAAAAAATCATTCAGAATTCCAATCAAGACACTGGTACAACTTTATTTTGGCATCATTGTTTTTAATGTAAGATGTATTTTTAAGGCAAATAGGCAAACATTTAAGTCTGGGTTTTTATTGTTTTGGTAACACTATTATCACAAATCAGAAAGTTGGGAAATACTCATAAGTGTCCAGAGGTCTGATTCATCAGAAGGTTTATCTGAATTGGCATTTGATCTTCTTTTATTTCTAAATATTTTTGCCATTTCCGGCTCGTCTGTTTTTTCCTCAGTAAAACTGCACCACACACTGGAAAGTAAGGATATATCCATCTGTATAACATCGAGGGAGAGTAGGAATAAGAAGACTGGCTATACATACAACCAGAGTCTCAGAAATAAGAACACTCCTTCCTTCAGCAGAAATGCTGATGTGGCAATGTGAATTTAGCAGGTAGATTTGCCATAACTTCTCATTTAGCAGTATTGAGAATGCTCAGATTGTTGATATTTACTGGTTAGGTACTTCTCCAGAAGGAACGCAGTTACAAATGAGCTTAAACACCTGGGGAAATAACTCATTTTCAAGCAAATTTAAAGTTGGAAAGTAAGCACTGGTTTGAAGTCATCATAAAGTCATATATATATATATATATAGAGAGAGAGAGAGAGAGAGCTTAGGGTAGGGCTCCTCCAGTATTTTATAAAGCAGTACAGTTTTTTTTTTTTAATTTATAAACTAGCCTCTCAAATTGTTTTGCCATATTAAAAGAAATTGTGTTTGCACTCAGCCTACACCCCTAGGAATCAATTTGTTGTTTAGTCACTAAGTTGTGCCCAACTCTTTTGTGATCCCATGGAGCCTGCCAGGCTCCTCTGTCCATGGGATTTCCCAGGCAAGAATATTGAAGTGGCTTGTCATTTCCTTCTCCAGGGGATCTTCCCAACCCAGGGATTGAACCCAAGTCTCCTGCATTGCAGGCAGATTCATTACCACTGAGCCATCGGGGATGTCCTAGGGAATCATACAGAGGTTTTTTGAGGGGGCCAAGCTGGGCTTCTTGACCTCTGTCCTTCATTGCTTCCAACTAGCCTGTATATTTCACATACATTAAATATTCCACAATATACTTCACCATCTGTGCTGTAGGGTAGTTTGTGCTGGTCATGTATACTGTCAAGTTGATAGAGGTGCAAAGCTAAATGTGTGACACTCTAAGAATATGCATATATTTGAATAATATGACTATTCAGTCCAACAATTTGCAAAGAGGCGCTGAAAGATCGCACATCTTGGTAACACTTCCAAGAAACATAGCTTCCCTTATTGGGGGTGGGGAGAGGCAGGGATATTTCTAGCTGGAGTTCCTGATTTATTAAAGTCTTGTCTCTGGCATTTTAGCTGTGTGAACTCGGGCAAATGATTTCATGGCACTGAGCCTCCGGTTTTCATTTATAAAATAAGAATAGTAATTTCTGTGACTGGTCTTTAGAAGCTCTAAAACAGCTAATATAAGTGCACTCGTTTTTTTTTTTAACTGTAAACCCTTAGGCAAACTGAACTGAGTATATAATGATATTAAATATTCAGTTCAACAGCACATTCTTGATAACCACAGAAGGGTTCAGGGGAGGAAACTGTTTATAATCTTTCCCTTTCCCCAAATTAATGTTGGAGTGTTTAGAGAAATTCTTAAAGCAATGAGTCTTAGCAATGATTAGGTCAAACTCCTTTGAGATTACAGAAGAAATGCACATACTCATAAAACTGCCTACCAAATTTGGGGGAATATGCATTGCTTAAGAAAGAGTGCTTCAAAGCTGACCCCAGATTTTCTGTTTCCCAATCGCTAAAGGTGATTGTTAAAATGCTAATTTCTGAACGCTGCCCCGCCCCTACTAAACCACAATTTCAGGAGGATAAATCTACATTCTAATAGGCAACCCAGGAGGTTTTTTAGGCTTCCCCGGTGGCTCAGATGGTAGAGTCTGTTTTCAATGCAGGAGACCTGGGTTCGATCCCTAGGTCGGGAAGACCCACTGGAGAAGGAAATGGCAACCCACTCCAGTATTCTTGCCTGGAGAATTCCATGGACAGAGGAGCTTGGCATGCTANTTCCCCGGTGGCTCAGATGGTAGAGTCTGTTTTCAATGCAGGAGACCTGGGTTCGATCCCTAGGTCGGGAAGACCCACTGGAGAAGGAAATGGCAACCCACTCCAGTATTCTTGCCTGGAGAATTCCATGGACAGAGGAGCTTGGCATGCTACAGCCCATGGGGTCCCAAAGAGTTGAACACGACTGAGCGACGAAAACACTGGTGGTTTCTATGCTCGGAAGAGGTCCCAGGATTACAAGTTAAATGTCAGGGTCTTTTTCCGTTCCTTATTCTAAATTTTAAGGTCTGTACTCTCGCGCAGGAACTGGTCGAACTAGTGGGAAGAAAATTCCGCCTTCAAGCAGGAACCTAGATAGACGGTTGAAAGCGTATGTCCGATTGTCTATTGAAAGTGAATATGAAGTTCTCTACAAAGGTCTTGGCTACCTGCAACTAAGAATTCGAAAGACTGCTGTGGGGGAAGAGAGGCGAAGTGAGGATTAACTGAGCCAACTGCCCACCCCGAGACACACACACACACACATTAAAACAGAAGGGTTTTTATTTATCTTTGCTCCCCAGGTTCTTTACTGAAAGGGTTGGTTTGTGTGTGTAAGTTTGCTAGGAAGGGAAGTGAAAACATCTGCAGAGCCATGCAGTGCCCTGGAACGGAGCTCTTCTAATAAAAGATGTATCATTTTAAATGCGCTGAATTTTGATTCTGCTAATTCGTGCACTAGAGTGTCTATTTCGAGGCAGCGGAGGTATCATATGACAGCGCACGTCAAGGCACCGTGGAGCCCTCTCGTGGACTCCCACCCACTTTCCCATTCACCCGGAGAAGGCTGCTCGCGCAGCCGTCTCCCCCCCACCCCCCAAGCTAGCATGAAATCTCCCAGCCTCTGCCGAGATCAAATGGAGCTCTTCGCTCAGGGGGTGCGAGTATTACCTCCGCCATGCAATTTCCACTATCAATAATTTAACTTCTTTGCTGCAGACCAGAAGGAGTACATACCGGGCACCAAAGACTCCCCTCAACCCCACCCCTTCTTTTTAACCAAAGGGAACGTGAAAAAAGAATAGAGTCTGGGAGTTTCGGGGCCGAAGTCTTCCCCAGAGCAGCTGCCTTGATGTTTACTTTGACAAGTAGTGACTGAAAAGGTGGGTTTCTTTTCTTTCTCTCTCCATTTTTTCCCTCTTGTTTGGTCGACTAGAAAGCGTGTGGCTTGAGTGAGGTCTGTCATTGCCTCGGCTTCCCGACTGGAGCAAGTAACTTGGTGTAACGTTATCTGGGGGTGTTCATGAATAAAAAATGCCGTTATTATCTTGATTGGATTCCTATTAGGCAAACTCCGGAGAGGTCAGTGCACGAACTCTGTTTAAGCCGAGGCGTGTTTAACGCAGCGGAGTAAACCAATAGCCCCCCTGCTCTGTGCGATTTCATTGTGTGCTCGCGTTGGCAAGCTCCGTCGTGCGGGAAGGTGCGGGAAGGTGTGTCCGTGGCCCGGGAAACGCACGCCCTCTCCCACAGAACTTAGGTGCTGGGATGAAGCGGGGGGGGGGAGTTGCCACAGAGGGGAGCGAGACCCCGGGGGCGCCCGATGCGCGCTTGCTCCCTTCAGTCCCGGCGCCGACTGCCCGGGTTTCCGCGGAGGGCCCGGGACGCGGGGTTCCCCCGGGCCGGGGCTAGGTCACCCATCGGAGCCGCGGGCGTGGCACGCGTGTCCCGTTGAGGCGCCCCAGGGACTGGCGCGGGGCTTACGGAGCCACATCGCCGGGCCCGGGGGACTGGCCGAACGGGGGCGCGCGGGTCCGGGGCGCCTGGGCAGCCCGGGGACTCCCCCGGGCCGAGCGGGGGCGAGGAAAAGTCCCGGGACGCGGGGTTCCCCCGGGCCGGGGCTAGGTCACCCATCGGAGCCGCGGGCGTGGCACGCGTGTCCCGTTGAGGCGCCCCAGGGACTGGCGCGGGGCTTACGGAGCCACATCGCCGGGCCCGGGGGACTGGCCGAACGGGGGCGCGCGGGTCCGGGGCGCCTGGGCAGCCCGGGGACTCCCCCGGGCCGAGCGGGGGCGAGGAAAAGGCGCGGCGTTCCCTTTAAGCGGCCGCCCCGCACGGGTCTCGGTGGCGCGGGCGAGCTGGGGGAGGGGGGGCGGGGGGCGGCGCCGTTTGACCAATCGAAGCTCAACCGAAGAGCTAAATAATGTCTGACCCGAGCTCCAGGCGCAGGCTGGAGCTCCGGGTCCCGGTTGCCGCCGCGCCCGGGCGCACCCGCCCGCTCGCTGTCCCGCGCACCCCGTCGCGCCGCGGGCTTCCAGGCGCGGCCGAGGAACCGGCCCGGCGCGCCCCCCACCTCTTCCTCGGGAAGCGTGGATGAGACGCTTGAACTGCAGCTGCCACCGCTGCTGTGGGGCCGTGGGCGGGGGGAGGGCGAAGTTATGGGGAACAGGCCAGAACTCCTTTCTTCCCCTCCAAGAGAAGGGGGCATTTTGAGTTGTTCCTGTTGAGCCTTCTTCTCCCACTGCACGATCCAGAGGGGTAGCCAGGACGCCCGAGAGAGAGGGGACCCCGGGAAGCCCAGTAGTGGCGGAGAGAAAGCCAAGAAGAGACGTAGAGCTGCGCGATAGAAGACGGCGCCCCGGGGACCCCCAGAAGAGGAGGGGTCCTTAAGGCGATTGAGGGCGCCAGCTGTGGGGGGTCCCGACTGAGGTGACGGGGTTGGGGCTAAGATATGAATCTTTCCCAAGGGCTGGGCAGCCCCCGCGCAGGTTTTCAGGGGCCGCTTGCTCCTTCAGCCCACATACCGCGTCCCCAGGGCTTCAGCAGGGCTGCACACCATCACCTGCTCCCCAGGAGTTGAGTTAAAAGCGGACGTATACGGGTCCAGTACGAGTTTATCTTGGGAAACTTGACACACTCTTGCAGCTCGGACCTGAAAGGGGCTGCGGGACTCCGGGGCTAGTTGTGCTCACGCGTCTCCCCACCCTGGGCACCTCCCTTGAGGCACCTTGCAGAAAAGTGAAAAGTTTTGGCTTTAAGGGGCTGGGAGGGCTGTGTGTATATATGTATGTGTATGTGTTTGGCGGAAGGTGATGTTCTGACTCGGGTAGGTCCCCGGGGATGCCATGCACAGCCGGGAAGAGGAAATGGGTGAATGAGCCGTGCCTGGAAAGAAATAGCTGAGGGTTGGAGGCTCTTTGCTCGACGGGCAGAGAAGGGGACTTTCAGACTGGTGGCACCCGCTAGGGAAGAAAAGCCTTGGGACTGCTGGGGCGAACTAGAGTCACCGTCGAAGGATGCTGTTTGTGTGTTGGGGGTGGAGCGGGGTGGAGGGACACTGTTGGAGGGGCCGCGAGGAGGAGGGGGTGGGGAGAGCGGCGCTAGGGAAGGTAGAGGGTGCCCTCTGCCGGCTAAGCTGCCCAGAGCGGCTGCAGGGGCGGAAGGCTGGGGGGTGGGGAAGTGGTAAGAGATGGCTTTGCGGGATCTCTTCGGTAGCTGGTAGGAGGGACTTGTTGAATGACGCCTCTGACTCCCGGCTCGGAGATGAATTTCGACTCCTCGCGCCTCCCTGGCTCCAGTGCAAGTTTTCCTTGAGCTGGGGGAGCTTTGACAGGCTATGGTTGGTGGTGTGTTAGGGATTCCTGGATCTCATTTTAGGGTCCTTCAGATTCTTAACACTTACTCCTCAATGTCAGCAGTAAACAGCGAATATTTTCTGACAAGAGTGCAGGAATGTTCTTGGCCAGAAGCAAAGAAAAGCATATTTCTGAGTGTGTATTAATTCTCCTAGTACAGTTATCTTTTTCAAGCAAAGTCATGTGTAACTGGGAAGGTTGATTTCTTTTTACTGCATATAAAACTGCATATTGATTTTAAATAGGAAGTAATGTTACTAAATGAGACCTTCAAATTGGTTTGACTTCTGGGAAAATATCCCTTTACCTTTAATTTTACCCCCCAAAAAGTATTTTTATGTGAGTCTGTTATAAAGTAAGAGGCCATTAAAATTATATTTGTATATACTTATATTTTTTGCATTTTAATTTATTGAGGTATAATTGCTGATTTAATTCGTCTACACGTGTTTGTTCACCTCATGCAACATTATGATTTTTAGGTTGAAAATTTATGAGATTATGGCATGTAGTACTCCAAATTATTATAAGCAATATCAAAAAGTATTTTTATGTGAGTCTGTTATAAAGTAAGAGGCCATTAAAATTATATTTGTATATACTTATATTTTTTGCATTTTAATTTATTGAGGTATAATTGCTGATTTAATTCGTCTACACGTGTTTGTTCACCTCATGCAACATTATGATTTTTAGGTTGAAAATTTATGAGATTATGGCATGTAGTACTCCAAATTATTATAAGCAATAGATCATAAAGTTTTTACCCGAGGGACCACACCCCTTTAAAACCGTCATTAACTCCTGTTCCTTGATTTTACACATACCTTGCATAAGATTCTTCTTTTGCAAGTTTACTGCTGGAGGTAAGGGAAAGGAAAGAGACACTTGTTGAAATGTAACCATAACCTTTACTGGAATTTAAAACACGTTGGTCACCATTACTGGAATTCCCTGGCCATAAAGTCGTCTTTTTTTTTCTTCCACTTTATTTTGCAAAATGTGATAAATGTTGGTAAATATAGACCTGTACTAAGAATTATGACAGGAGACGCATTATGTATGTAGAGCTATTTTAAGTCATTACAAAACGTTTTCTATTTATAAATGATATAAGCAGAAAGAAATTATTTCCAGATAAACAAGACTTACGTACATGTTTTGAAGCATTAGAACATTGCAGACACACTTAGACATCACATTTTTTAAAAAAGGAAAAGAACAGAGTAATTTTTCACATACCTTTGGAGGCTTTCATTGCCTATTCAGAGCTGAATTAGTAACTGGAAATCTCATTTATTTTAAGATTATTTAAGACTTACAGCAGGTCAACATTTGGGTGTCCAGAAAATAAAACATTTAGGAACTCTGTTTTAGGATGTCTTTTCAATAAGTGTAACTTTTACTTGCAAACAGAAGGAACCAAGAAAATGATCATATGCCAGAAATACAATGACCTCACCTCAAATGATTCATTTATACTATGTGAGTTAATTGCCTAAATCTCAAAATAGCCAAAGAGGGGTGGGAAGATGCTGGAATATTGCTGGTTCATTTGATTCACCTGGAGAGAGGGAAGTTCTGTAAATAATGCAAATTTCTAAAATCCTGGCTCAAAACACTTGAATTTTCTGCTTAATAGGGGCACCATTAGAATGTAAGTTATTCTCTTCTTCCTGGAATCTTTGAAGAGTTCCAGCTTTTCAATAATCAAAAAGCAGATGATTGATAATCTCATTTTTAAAAAATATAAATAGCTCTGGTTTTCAGCTTAACACACAGCAAATTGAGCGTGCCCACCTCATAGTACAGCAAAGAGCTTGTTGATTTTTTGGGTACTTTTGTCTTTAGAACCTACTGTTAAGTATCCAATACCTCCCTCCCACCCTGGTCATACACACACATCCACAGCCTTATATGCAGGTGTGAATTTGTGGAATGTAAGAGCCAGCAGCTTTGGGTCTCAACCATAGACTTAATCTTCTACTAAGTTTTAGAATATCGAAGACGTACACAATGGAAAGGTGAATCTACAAGTACTTCATTAACATTTTAGTTTTAGGAAATTAGTCCCACAGCAAACAGACTGATTTTAGGCTGCTTGAATGAAAACAGAATGGAAAAGTATATGAGAGCTCAACTCTGAGTATCTTTTAAAATGAAAACCACTGCTGTTTCTGATGTCCATAAAACTGAATTTATTTTAATGGCTGAAACATTTTCAACTTGCATCTCCCTGTGTAGAAGATTTCAGCTTGTGTGAGGGGGCTCTCCTAGCCTAGCTCTGCCCAAAGCATGTGAATGTATCCCTCTAATAGGGTAATTGCTAACTTGTCTCAACTTGTCAAATGATTGTCATGGTTCCCTCAGTTTTCACTAATTGCAAAATTGCTGCTTAATTGAAGGACTCTCAGCCATCTAGTGCAGTCATTCAGCCACCGGCAGACTCTGTAATCTCAAGCTGTGAATTGCATTTTAAAAGAGGAATGGAGGAGAAAATTCTGGGGAATTCTAGGTTTCTAACGGCTAGCTGTTGCTTCATGGAGGAAGAAATCTTTGAATGTTTAACTGCATTGTGATAAATTTTCTTCATTAGGATGAATAACATGCCCAGATGGGCTTCAAAAGTGAGTGAACTTCTTGGTTACACTCTGCATCCATTTACTCTGTTTAGGATGGAGTCATGTTAAATAGTAAATGATGTTGGCAAATGAAATCCGTATGTCATTTGTACATGGGGTTTAACCCTAGGAAACAGAGGAAGGCTTTGGTATTTTTAAGCTTAGACATGTGTGTCTCCTTAAACTTCCTCTTAAGTCATAAAATTATTTGCTGCTGCTGCTTAATCACTTCAGTTGTGTCTGACTGTGTCACCCTGTGGACTGTAGCCCACCAGGCTCATCTGTCCATGGAATTCTCCAGGCAAGAATGCTGGAGTGGGTTACTATGCCCTATTCCAGGGGATCTTCCCAACCCAGGGAGCGAACCCTGGTCTCCTGCAGACCAGGCAGATTCTTTACCACTGAGCCACCAGGGAAATCCTAGAATTGCTTAATCCTAAATAATTGTATACTTTGAATGCATCCCTGACTTTCCAGAATACTCACACCAAAGGCTTAGAAAAGTCGTGGACCTAGTTATTAAATATATGGAATCATTATTGATGATATGGAACAGTGGAGCTCACTAACATATGGACTTTGGAAAACTTATGGGGGTGACGGAGTGGTAAATGGGCATGTTTTCTAAGTGAACTGGAAGGTATTCTTGTTTCTATAAGAAAAACATGAGTATCTTGTCAAAGAAGTAGTATAGAAGCTTTCTTTAAATGAAAGTACTCAAATTCAAGTACAAACTCTGCAACACTATGCTTTTGGTGAAACAAATCTGACCCAATAACACTGGATGCTAAGAAGTGGCTAATTGCAGTGACGTCTCATCTATACATTGTCTAAAGTTTAAGCAGGGTTTCATTAGATGAATTGTGGGGTGGGTGTCGGACAGCAGATTGACTGGGGGTGGGGAAGGAAAGTCATTTCACAAGGTTCCATGGCAGCCATCATAAAATAAAAGTTTATTTCCAAAGAGCCCAGAGAATAACGTGTGTTATGCAGTTTTCCCCAAAGGTTCACTTGAAAGAACTTTTCATTGGTTGTCATGGTAGTAATGTCCTGATTTTGAGAGCTCGCAGAACCTAGTAGCTCTTAAATGTGCTGTCATCCTGGTTCCTTTGGTCTGGCTGAAGCTTTATGATGCCCTTCTGTGTTTCTGACATGCGTCTGCATTTTAAAGGGAGGAGGTCAGGCAGAGAAGATTCCTTAACTCTAAGACAACATAACTAGGAAACGTGTAACATCAAGTGGTGAAAAAGTCACTTTACTTCAAAATAGCTTATTAAAATTAAACTGGACGGCAATCTGTCATTTAATTACAACTAGTACATATAAAATTAAGATTTATATGATGGAAATAGAAAATAGACGGTTGTAAGGAATTTAATTAACTCATCAAAAGTGGAATAGCGCCACCTAGAGAACAAAATCACCAGCTTTACCAGCCAAACGGATTCTGTGCCATATGAGCCTCTTTTCCAAGGCTACGGTTACTAGGATTGTCTTGCCACCCTATTCAGATTTGGTGAGTGTATGTGTTGGGAGGGGTGTGGTGTTTGTGTGTGGGTGGTTTAGGATGCACTTGGGATTGTAGATGAGATTTTAAAACAGGCAGATACATACCTCAATATCTACACCAAGTCCTTTTAGTGTTTTAATAGTAGCCAAATGTAGAATAACCTGCCAGGAAGAAGAGCTGGCCTCCTTTTTAACATTTTTTAGTTTCAACAATATATGCTGAAGCACTGAGTACAAAGGTTCTGATTTTGTTTACTTGCTACAGAGAGTTCATTGCCCTTTCTGAGATATAATAACACCAAATAAATTGAATAGAACTACCTTAAGAATGTCTTTGATCTATGATTTAATTTTAACTTTAATGATTTGAGAATTTTTTAAAAAGGGTCATATATATAGCAAGACTTTAAACACCAAAAAAGTCAGGGGGTAGGGGGAAGACAAGGAGAAGGCATTGTATGTAAGAGCTGCCTCAACCTTAGATAAACCTATGCGTCTGAGCCAGCACCGAAAATTTATGGAACCAGGAACCAATCATTACAAATTAGCTTAAAATTATTTGATGCCAAAATCTGCATTTTCTTCATTTTTGCATGCTTCCGCAATAGTATCCGAAATGATTCTGGTCAGAGAAGAAACACTTCAACAAATATTATTGAATGAACAAATTGGTTGATTAATAGCTGCCTCAGATTCTGACAGTGTGGACAATGAAGAAACTTTGTAATTATAAAAAAAATATTTTTTTGCTGGCAGAGAGGCAGAAATTGGAGGAAATAAGTGTAATGTTTTTGTTTTTGTGGTAGGTATTATAAATGTCCTTCAGTTGGGTGAATTCTAAGGTTGCTTGTGCACAATTTGGTTCACTCATAAAGTTGTCATGTTTGAAACATATGAAATGTTAAAGCCGATTTAGATAGTAGCAACTATAAACGTGTTGGTGAATTTTCACTTAATGTTTTCAATTTGAGATACTGGTGGAGATGCTGATCATTGTGCTTCAGGAAACAGAAAACAATGTACGTTAAGTGACTGTCAATTTCTGGTAAGCAGATAACCAAAGGAAATTATTATATTGTCTGTGCATTATGTCATGCATAGGAGCAATCAGGTGCAGAAAACTTAACTTTTCCAGAGAAAAATCTATATATCTCACACATACAGAGAAAGTGAGATGGGGGGTGGGGTGCGAGAGGGAGAGAGAAAAAGAAGGAAACTCACAGAGTAAAATTTCTGCCACATGGGATTTAATCTAATCACTCTTGGTTCGGAGCTGTTACCATCAGCATTTGCTGCCTGTTCTGATACTTGCTTTCTGTTGAAAACTGAACCTTTGCCCAAACTGAAACAAGTTTCCCTGTCTTTTCACATGTTCATTTATTTCTTGAATTATGGGGAGTGTTTTTAAACACAGATAAATTTCTTTTACATCACACAGAATCTGAAGGTCGAGAAATTTGCTTCACGCTGCTGGCAGAGATGCTTGGCGGAGTCCCAGGCCACATTCCTAGACCAAACTGTTGAAGGTGTTCTCTCTTATGCAACATGGGGAAGGCACATTCAGCCTTCTCGCACCGGCTGATAATGTATCTGAAGGCACAGACGATGTGCTTATCATTTTGAAACATAAAGCCAGCAGGCATTCTGTTCAATGATAGAATCTGGATCAGCTAAATGTAAAATACTATGATTAGTTAGGTTCAAAGTCAACTGTATAAATAGAATATGGAGTTGGGACCAGATTTGGGGGGCTGACTTAGACTGCACAAAGGAAACTCAGAGGTTTTAAACGGTCGCAGGCTGTGAGTGTGAGACAGTGGTGTGTCTATATGGCGGTGGGGGTGGAGGGACTTGGATATAACTACTGCAGTTTAGGGCCTTCCAGGCAGCTCAGTGGTAAAGAACCACAACGCAGCAGACCCAGGAGACACAGCTCCGATCCCTGGGTTGGGAAGATCCCCTGGAGGAGGAAATGGCAACCCACTCCAGTATTCTTGCCTGGAAAATTTTGTTTACAGATGAGGCTGGTGGGCTACAGTCCATGGGGGTCGCAAAGAGTCAGATACAACTTAGCGCGCACACACACACACACACACACACACACACTGCAGTTTTGGTCTGCAGTTTTAGTTTGGGGAACCTGATAATTTCCCCCCATTTCTCAAGTAGACTATACATAGAATAGCACAGGGAAGTCCGCTCAATGTTAAGTGGCAGCCTGGACAGGAGGGAAGTTTGGAAGAAAATGGATACATGTATAAGTATGGCTGAGTCCCTTTGCTGTCCACGTGAAACTCTCACTACATTAACTGGCTGTGCGCCAATAAAAAAAGAACAAGTTTCAGTTCAAGAAGTGAAATAGGTTGCTTTCAGTACAACACTGACGAAAGGGTATATATTGAGATCAATGTGACCAGGATGCATAAGAAGTTGGAAACCATTGCAAGTAAGCAATGACTGAGGAAACTTGGAATGGGTGGCTTGGGGACAGGAAGACTTAGGCTGGAATGGCGAATGTATTTTTGTCTTCTTTAGTCTAAATTCACATGATGGTAGCTCCCAGAAGTCTGGGTTAAGAAGAGTTCTGAACCCAACCCGGCTCAATAAGAAAGAATATCCTGTCGCTGCTCACCATGTCTGGGGGACTAGGGGGCAGAGTGTCTGACTTGCTCTTGATGTCCAGTCTAGAGCACCGTCTTCACAATTGTGAAGAGCTGGCATATGGAGGAATGAGAGAGTTTACTTTCTGTTGCCCCAGAGAGCAGATTTAGAACCAGTGATATAAATTTAAGCACTGTACGTAGTATCTAGAAGAACTTTCAGTTCGATTTAATTAAGTAAATATCACAGGCTCACCACATACAAGGCATTGAATTGAGTGAATTTATGATTTAACAAAGAAAGAATATGGAATATGATCAGCTTCCTGTTATAAGCACAGACTGAAACCCTTTTAGAAAGGAGAGATATTAACATGGAAGCTTGGAGTTAGGTATATTCTGAAGTACCTTTGTACTCCTAAGTTTTTTCAAATATCTGTCATATCAACAGTATGCTCCTTGTTTTAGTTCACATACAATCCTGATGACAGTTATGTATTTCTTTGGGTCTTCTGCCTGAGATAGGTGCAGCATCATGAACTGAGCATCAGAAATCCTTCCCATTTCTTTGAAAAGTGCTGGACTTTTGTTTTTTTCTTACTTTCACGTGGTTTCTCAAAAGTAGTTATTTTTCCTTTGGATCATACAGAATGGAATGTTTTAAAAAAAGAGTCCTGATCAGGTTCAGACACCCAAATTGCTTAAGAAATTAGCTTTTGACATTATATTTTTTTAGAGTTCAGTAACTGAACTAAAAAAAAAGCCCACAGCACTCACCTTCTTCCCCTTCTCAAAGTACAGCACCCTCGGCTATTAACAGTTTTCCAAAGAGTTTCCTTGTCTAAATATAAACTGTCCAAGAATTGGCCCCTCCCTCAACCTTTTCATGTTTCAACAGGGATAGATTAACTTTTTTTTTTTAACAACTTATTTTGCTCTTCTGTTGAACAGTCAGAAATTAATTAACCCACATTTAATATGCAAGTTTAGACCAGGGGTTTCACAGCCCACTCCTAGGAGTCATGACCATTTTATTCTGCATGGTATCTCATTACTGCTATCAAATATTCATATTTTCAGTCAGCAAAGAAAGCAGTTAACTGTTTACATACTCTTTAGAGCTTCACATATTTTATAGTTCATATTGCTGCGTGTATGTTTCCTCCTGTTTCAAAGCTTTTCTTTAAAGAAAGTAAAGGTGTTATACATGGGGAATGATTCTTTTATTTATTAATTCACCTAGCATTAATTTAGTGCCCAGTGGGTGCCAGGCACTGGGCTAGATGGATCCATCCATCATCAGGTGCTCCCTAGCAAGCCACTCCATTGATTCTCCCAGGTAAGGTTTCCATTACTTCCTCATATACTCACCTCAAAAGGGTATTTTTAAAAGCTGTTGAACAAATTCTCTGAGTCATTTCAGAACTTCCTGCCTGTCCTGTATTTTCAGTTGTAGATTGTAATATTTTGGAAAAACTTATGTCATTCTTTGGAGAATAATCTCTTTTTTATATATAACAATTGAGTATCATTTCATGTTCAAATTAAGGCAATGAAAATGCTTAGACATTGCCTTAAACATTTCGCTCTTATTTGAGGCTATTTCTGGAGGAACTCCCTTAACGATGCTGGTAGAAGCCACAGTAGAAGAATTTCTGGACTAAAAATGCCGTTCATTTCCACTGGTGTTATGATGGAGTTTTTTTCCTTACTTACAAGGACGTGTTTGGGCCTCTTAATATCCAGGAATGTGTCTTTTATTTGACGATGTTTATAAATCCCATGTGTTTCCCCCCTAAAGGAGCTAAAATGTGACAATGCTTCCATTTACTAGAATCTGGTTTCATGATTCTGCTGAGTAAGAAAAAGAAGGAAAGATCAGTGTTGTGACTATTATCGTTAGTCAATAATATGTTTAAGTTTAGTAATGGTATTTTTTAAAGAGTTTACTGAAAACCACTTTTCAATCCATTGGATGGTCTCCTTTCACCATGAAGTCAGGAGGTGTTTTGACTCAAATATATGGAATAAATAATAATACCATGTGGTATTCATGGATCGTGTAAATATATCAGTGGAACTAGAGCGCGGTTTGGCACCATCAACTCAGAAATATTTAACCTCTTGATATACAGCAAGGAAGCAAACTCTCACATAGTTCTCTTGTGAATCTCAAAAACAAAAACAAAAACAAAAAGACTACCACCCAACCCAAAATTAAAAACATAAACCCCACAGGATTAGAAAGTGGTAAGAAATCCCATTTTCCTGTTAATACCAAACCTACAGCCGTGTTTCTAACCTTCTCTTTCACTCCTGAGCAGGGCAATCAGATTAAACTGTAAACCCATAAAGACAAGAGAATAAGCTGTAAATAAATAGTGACAGAGACCTTTGCGTTCTTTGAGACAAAAACCAGAGGAGTAGACACAGATCTTCTAACCTCCAAATTAGTAGTATAGATGTAAATAAGTAAATTGGAGGACTGGATTTTCCTCCCTCTGACAAAATCTCCAGTAGAACCCCAACGTATAAAACAAAATAAACAGTGCTGGGCTAGTTGAACTGTAAGTGGGAACAGCAGAGTCCTGCTTCCTTGACCTTGACTTTGCCCCTTGCAAGAAGCCTCTTGATACTCTTCTCTGCAAAACCATGTTGGAAAACTGTTGTTCTTGAGAAAAGTCAATAAGTAGAAATCCCCAAGTCCTAAATCTTTCTTCCTTCCTCATGGAAATGACTGTCCTGCCTATTCTTGCAGCCATTCTCTCGCATTCAGGATTGTTTTCATCCACTTGTTTAAATTATTCAGAAATGGAAACTCAGTAACGTAGACACGGATATGTGAAATTTTCCCTACTGGATAATTTTTGGTAATAATTGTAGACATGTAATGGCTGAGAAGCAATGCAGGATGACCTTATCTTAAATATTTTAATAATCATTTAAGTTTATCACCATTAATAAAATTTATCAGGAATTTCCTGGAGGGCCAGCGGTTAGGACTCTAGGCTTTCACTGCTGGGAACAAGTTCAGTCCCTGGTCTGAGAGCTAAGATCCCCAAAGCTACGTGACATGGCCAAAAAAATAAATAGAATTTGTTTTAAAATGTTCTTCCTAAAATACAAGTGTATTTTTCTGGTTTTCACATCCCTGGCGATGATTTTCTTAAAACTTGAAAGTGTCTATTATTTCAGAGTATTTGATTGTTCTTCAAAACTAATCTCATCTTGAAATTTAGGGGAACACTCGCCATCACTGCTTCAAGCAGTATCAGAGGTTTTGATAGCTTGTCCTAGTGCCGCACCCCAGTAGACATTGGTACTGGGACCAAAATTTAGTTGACTTGTCATCATTAACGTTCCTACATGAATTTATTGTCATATGTAGGTAAGATTTTATGTACATGCTAAGTTGCTTCAGTTGTGTCTGACTCTGTGAACCCATAGAAGGTAGCCTGCCAGGCTTGTCTGTCCATGGGATTCTCCAGGCGAGAATACTGGAGTGGGTTGCCATGTCCTTGTCCAGGGCATCTTCCCGACGCAGGGATCATAACCCACGTCTCTTACATCTCCTGCATTGGCAGGTGGGTTCTTTATCACTAGCACCAAGGTTGTACATTTCAGTAAAAATCTTGTCCAAAGGTATAGTGTTCCATACATTAAGAAAATGCATCGCCATGTTCCACCTGATCCTATAAATAAGCCTTTGAAAAAAACTGGGCACACCTTATTCCCATATAACAGTTGAGGAAACTGAAGCTTGGAGTAAATAACTTGTTCTAAGTGGCACAGCTATAGAACCAGAGCAAGGATTACAGCCCTGTGGTCCTAATCCAGCCCTCTTACCATCACACAGGCTATCTAAACCATGACCTGCAGAATTCAAGCAAGACATGATAGTCCACCCTTGTTAATGTGAGTGCTTGGCACAGATGGAGACCAGTGTCATCACCGTGACCTAGTCTCCGCTCTCTAGAAAAGAGATTGGCAAAAAGTGATGGTGGGAAGATAAAAAAAAATGTTTATTTTAAGGACTTTTTAAAGTTCCTTGTTTTAAGGAAATAAAATACTTGAAGAGAGAAAAAGGGCATGTCTTGTTCTTTGAGCTTCTTAGTAATAATTTTGCTTAAAGCTGAGGATCCTATAAGTGAACTATTGGAGAGCATAGCAGGGAGCAGTGGTTCTTAAAGATGGTGATCATCAGGGCCTTTCCTTGGTGGTCAAGTGGTTGGGAGTCCGCCGTGGAGTGCAGGGGATGCTGGTTCAGTCCCTGGTCCAGGAGCTAAGCCTGTGTGCCACAACTGCTGATCCTGTAGGCCCTAGAGCCTGTAGGCCCTAGACCCTGCCACCAGAGAAGCCGCTCTAATGAGATGCCCTTGCGTCACAACAAATAGTAGCCCCTGCTCACAGCAACCAGAGAAAGTCCGTGAGCAGCAGCGAAGAGCGAGCACAGCCCAAACTAACTAACTAACTAAAATTATTTATTTATTTTTTAAAAAGGTGATGATCATCAGAATTACCTTTGAAACTTAGAAAAGAAAATTCACAGAGACTTTTCTGGCGGTCCAGTGGTTGACTCATTACTTTCAATGTAGGGGGTGTGAGTTCAGTTTCTGGTTGGGGAGCTAAGATCCCACGTGCCACCCAGTGTGGCCAAAAAATAAACATTAGAAAAACAAACAGATATCAGGTTCTAGTCCCTGAGATTTGGAGGTTTGGACTGCAGCTTGGGCATGTGTTGTGTGTAGAAACTTCCACAGGTGGTTCAGACTTGCAGGAAGGTTGAAGAATTGCTGAGCTTGAACCCGAATACATTTTAAAAGACTCATCATTTACTTTGTCATCCAAATACTTGGATTTGAGCATGGTTAGAAGGGATCTGCGGCCTTGTAAATAATCAGAAACTCCAAAGCTTTGAAGTAGGAGGCCTGTTGAAGGTAATCTCCTCACTTGAAAGATGTTTCCTAATCACAGACTTCCATGCGGCAGCAGAAGGCCTGGCCCAAGGATGGAGTAGGATTCCATGGCCACCACTTACTTACAAGGCCTGGGACCTCGTACAACTATGTCTGATCTCTGTGCCTCGACCTCTTGACAGGGTTGCTGTAGGGATCATTGTTGTTTAGTCACTAAGTCGTTGAGTTGACTCTGTGCGACCCCGTGGACTGCAGCATGCCAGCCTTCCCAATCCTTCACCATCTTCCAGAGTTGCTCAAACTCATGTCCATTGAGTCCATGATGCCACCCAACCATCTCGTCCTCTGTCGCCCCCTTCTCCTCCCGCCCTCTATCCTTCCCAGCAGCAGGGGCTTTTCCAGTGAGTCAGTTCCATCAGAGAGCCAAAGTATTGCAGTTTCATCTTCAGCATCAGTCCTTCCAATAAGTATTCAGGGACATTTGACCCGTGTCCTTTAAGACTGAATGATTTGATCTTTCTGTCCAAGGGACTCTCAAGAGTCTTCTCCAGCACCACAGTTTGAAAGCATCAATTCTTCAGCGCTCAGCCTTCTTTGTAGTCCAACTCTCACATCCGTGCACGACTACTGGAAAAACCATAGCTCTGACTATATGGACCTTTGTTGGCCAAGTGATGTCTCTGTTTTTTAATAATCTTTTTATGTTTGTCATAACTTTTAAGGAGCAAATGTCTTTTAATTTCATGGCTGCAGTCACTATCCGCAGTGATTTTGGAGCCAAAGACTTCTTGTTGAGACTATTAAAAAGTTTATCAGTGGGCTTTCATGGTGGTCCAGTAGTAAGGATCCACCTCGCAATGCAGGGGGCTGCTGCTGCTAAATCACTTCAGTCGTGTCTGACTCTGTGTGACCCCACAGATGGCAGCCCACCAGGCTCCCCCGTCCCTGGGATTCTCCAGGCAAGAACACTGGAGTGGGTTGCCATTTCCTTCTCCAATGCATGAAAGAGAAAAGTGAAAGTGAAGTCGCTCAGTCTGTCCGACTGTTAGCGACCCCATGGACTGCAGCCCACCAGGCTCCTCCGTCCATTGCATTTTCCAGGCAAGAGTGCTGGGGTGGGGTGCCATTGCCTTCCCCGCAATGCAGGGGGACATGGGCTTAATCCCTGGTCCGGGAAGATCCCGTGTACCATGAACAACAGATCCCACGTGCCATAGCCACTGAAGCCCGCGCGCCTAGAGCTGTGCTCTGCAACCAGAGAAGCCGCCGCGATGAGAAGCCTCCACGGCCGGGCAGTAGCTCCCACGCTCTGCAAGTAGAGAAAGCCTTCACACGGCAACGAAGACCAATCAAGTTAAAAGAAAGCTTTATTAGCACGCTCCCTGTCTACATCTGCTTCACTTTGCTCCAGCGGTAACAAGACCAGAGCCCTGTTGTCATCTTTGGAGGCTAATTTGTTTACTCATTGACTTTCTCTTTCATCCATCTAAATCCGACTCACTATTTAGACACAGCTCGAATTCGACTTCCTCTGGAAAGACTTTTGCCCAAGAGAAACCTACCCTATTTGGATTCCTGAATCATTCCCAGTCTCTATCTTACAATAGTTAATTATATAAGCAACAATTGTGCAACTATTAAACACTGGGTACCTTCTCTGCATCAGGTTCTCTGCTAGGAGCTGTGGATGTGAAGTTTAGTCTAGAAAAACATTCTAGAATATCCTGCTTAGGATAGTCTGTGACTTCAAAGAAACATTTCTTTCTCTCTCTCTTTCTTATTTGTTTTGGTATACCTTAAAGGTACATTGTGTTTTTATTTTTAATTTTTAAAATATTTATTTATTTATGAATTTTTGACTGTATAGAGTCTTAGTTGTGACATGCTGGGTCTTCCTGTAGCATGTGGAATCTTAGTTCCCCCACCAGAGATTGAACCCCTGTCCCCTGCTTTTGGAAGGTGGTTTCTCAAACAAGGCCACTAGGGAAGTCTCTAAAGAAACATTTCTTAAACAGAAAGTTCATGAAACAGTCTCAGCCTGGGACCCTGCATCTCTGGAGCTGATGATCAAGTTTCGTTCCATTGCTCAATAGATCTGTGATCTTGGGCAAGTTACTTAAATTCCTTGTGTCTAAAATAATGAGGGAAATCCTCTTCCCCCTCCTGTGTTTCCATGAGGGGACTTGATCTGAGGTAGTAGGAAATAGGCCCCACTGCATTTTCTAACACAGCTTTCCTAACATGACTCTGCTGCTGCTGCTAAGTCACTTCAGTCGTGTCCGACTCTGTGTGACCCCATAGACGGCAGCCCACCAGGCTTCCCGTCCCTGGGATTCTCCAGGCAAGAACACTGGAGTGGGTTGCCATTTCCTTCTCCAATGCATGAAAGAGAAAAGTGAAAGTGAAGTCGCTCAGTCTGTCCGACTGTTAGCGACCCCATGGACTGCAGCCCACCAGGCTACTCCGTCCATTGGATTTTCCAGGCAAGAGTACTGGGGTGGGGTGCCATTGCCTTCCCTGAACATGACTCTGACCCTGTATTATTCCCATTTGACCTCTTATTTCTATTCTGTTCTCAACAGAAAATCCCAAGGGGAGGAGGTGTGGTTAACCCAAACATGTACTAGTGGGAAGTTAAAAAGAAGTGGTAATTTTTTCAAAGTTGAATGAGCTGTATGTCCCAAGGAAGTTGTCTTTTAAGTTAGGTTTTTTCTTTTGTGTATTTTAATCAAAAACTTTTAAGCAAAAGCTTTATTTCCTACATTGTCTTTAGTCTCCATAGCACATAGCTGACTGATGTGCACATACAAAGTAGGGGGTTCCACAGCTATTTGCTAAATAATTTAGCATGTCTTTTTCCCTGGAAAAGATAAAGATTCCAGCATTGTGATATTCAGCTAAAAAAGCACTCTAAATGGGAAATTGGTTCTATGTAAATATTCATAAATGAGCCTTTTGGTTTCCAGTTTATAAAGCTCATCAACTCTGGACTTTTTGTGGGTCCTTCATGGATGGTAGATGCCAAGCAGGTAATACAATCTTTTAGTCTCTAAAACATGATCTATTTTAAACAAAACCTTGTACCGACAATTTCCTCTCCTCTCTCACCTTCCCTTCCTTTACATTTTCTCTCTCGGGAATCCCCATGTGCATGTGTCAATTACAGTGTGTTCTACATTGAACCATAATTGTCTGTAACCTGTCTAACCTGTTCTCCACCCCTCACCCTCCTGCCCTACCCTTTAACAGTGAAGTCCTCAAAGGCAAGGATTCTGTCTTATTTCTTTTGGCGTTCCTAGTATCTGTGCTCAGAGAATGTCTATTAAATGAACAAAAGTTAAAATGTCGATTTCAGGAGAATGCTCAGCCATAGTCATCCTAAGTTATAGTCACCCTAAGCTATAAATTTGACAAGTTGACATATCCAAATAGAAGATAACTCAGCCATAGAAAGAGGATGACCTTTGTAGCTATGAAGGGAGAAGAAGCCAAAATGTAGCTTTAAAAAGATTTGTAGGTTTTTTCCCTCATGGAATAAACATAGAGTACAACTTAGTTTCCTTCTCATGAGGAAATGACAGAAACATAGCCTGTTATGACCTTCAACTTCAATCAAATTACCAGAGCTCTGCTGATGAAATATGAGCTTGTATCCTTGACGCTGACATATACCTTGGAGGTGTTAACACATTGTCCCTGTGTTTCTGTGAACAATTTTTAAAGAATTGTTTTTGATCTAGTGACTCTCTAACTCAGTATTTAACCATATAATATTGACCATTTAGGGGTAACGTTGAAACACCTCCCTTGAAAGCTATTGAGTTAGCTGGGAGTGCACCCAATCTCTATAACTAATTTTTTTGTTATATTTGAAAATCAGTGAGAATTTAAACTCAGGACTCAGTCACTTGAAGACTCTATTAAGAGTTGCCAAGTTAATTATTCCTGCTTTACAAGAAACTTACTTGAAAATGATCTAAACTTGGTAAGTTCTTAATAACCTGTACTGAATAAATAAATGAATCCTGAACTAAAATAGAATACATTCTGATTCTTAATCAGAGGTGGGTTAAGCCTTTTGTGCAAGAGGGGACTCTGACTTGAAATAATACAGGATAGTAAGCCTCCTAGAGAAATTTCCATAAGGAAGCATGGTTGATTGTGAAACATGAAGCTGAAAGTGAGAGGACATGGCATTTGACCCCAAGGAGCCTGAGAACATCTCAGCAGGGTTCATCAAAGTCATTAAGTGGTGGTCTCAGAATGCATGGTACTGTTTCGACTACCTAGACCCAACTGGAATCAGGAACCTTGCTCAAAGACCTTCCTTAATCAAAGCAGAAAGGAGTTCTTCACTTTCTTCTGAATTCCAAAGAGGCTTCTGGTTTCCAGGCATCTAGATAGCAGTAACCAAGTTAGGGTACCACCAGTGAACTTCCTCCCATGGTTATTTCCTACTTCTTGGAATGTTTCACTTCAGAAAGGTGAGGAAATCAACCTTGGGGTTTTCATGATGAGTTTAACATTGTGGTGCAGCTTTGGCCATCCATTTCCTAGGAGATCTGCTTTTCAGATGATGTACAGATGTACATATGGAGATGAGTGGGTTTTTTCCTTTCTTGCCTTTTTAAAGAGGTTTTTGTTTTCATTCTGTTTCTAAATTTGGGGTGTAAGGTCCTCCAGGGAGCATTTGTAAAAGTATCCAAAGTTTGCATCTGATTTTGGAGGAAAGTTGGAGGCCTACCTGCATATGACAGTCACACGGCTTCAACAGCTACACTGATTGCAAAGATAAGGGCCATCCTTTTGGATCATTTGTTTGACATTGATCATGCATCTGTATTCAGGTCTGAATGTTTGCCCCATATATGTTTCCCTAATTTCCCTGTTAAGGATTTTGCAGTATATTCCGTTGCAGATGACCACATATGGAGTCATTTAACCACATGTTTTCCTCTTCAAAGTCTTTCTTTGGCATTCTACTCTTATGTTCTGTTTAATTTCGGTTCCATCGTTTAGAAGTCTTCTTTCTTCACCACCATCTGAGTGTCTCAGAGACTTTGGGGGATGGGTCTCATTCTTCTCCTATGTCTGGCCATCACCACTCAGCTTGGTGTTATGCTCTACTTGCAAAGGTTCTTTATAGGACTGCTCTTTGTTGGTGACCCTTGGCGTGATGCTGTGGCAGGTGGGGTGAGAACTCTGACCCTCTGCCTGTCACAGAGCTGAGGCAGCAGAGTCCTTGAATGGGCTCACTCGGGAAGGTTCACCCACAAATTTGCCCAATTCGTTGGTTGAAAAAAATGACCGGTTATTAGCCATTTCATAGGGTCAACTTAATAGCAAGTGAGAAAAGTAGGACCAGAACTCAGATCTTCAGCCCCTAGCCTCAGAGACTGTTTTCTAAATCCAACCATCCTACTTTAGACTGGTTTCTTCCAGGAAAATGTCTCCAAAATTGAGATGGGTTGCTGCTGCCACCCAGAGTTTTTAAGATCTTTCTTGAATTTGTTACAATATTGCTTATAGTTTTATGTTTTGGTTTTGGGCCAGAGGCACATGGGATTTTAACTCCCCAACCAGATGTTGAACCCCCTGCACTGGGAGGTGAAGTCTTAGCCACTGGACCACCAGGGAGGCCCCCCTTCCCCCAACCCAGACTTTTTATTTTAGTTACCACCAGGTGCCAGAACTGCTCTGAATCTCTGGAGTGTCTGTTGCATCAGAGCAGTGTGAAGGATTCTTTGGTGCCAAAAGTGAAGCCTCTAGGTTAAACATTTTAATTGGTTATTTTTTTAAGTTTTTGATAATTTATTGACATGATTCAAAAATCAAAACAGTATTAAAATGTCTGCATTGAGAAGTCTTGTCCCACCCGTGCTATGCTCACTTGTAACCCCACCTGACACATACTTCCTGTGAGGTGGTTATTTGTTTCCATCTCATGTGAATCCTTTACATTGTATTTATATGGAAATACAGGTAAATATGGATATTATTTATATTACTCGATTTTAAAACAAAAGATAGTATGTATATGTATACACGGGCTGATCTGCATCTTGCTTTTATCACTTACCAATATATTTCAGAGAGCTTTCCATTTCAGTATACGGAAGCTAACTTGTTCCTTTCAATTGTGTGAGTTTATTATGAATATGTACTATAGTTTATCTATTTTCCTTTAGCTAGAAATGGTGCTTCTTTTTAGTTGCTATTCTGTGCTTTATTGCAATTAATAACCTTGTGTATTCGTCATTTTGTACATATGTACCTACCTGTTACTGTACATTTATTCCAGGGAAATTCATTTAAAATTGTGATAAATATTGCCTTAGTGTACTACAGAAAGGTCTTGAACTGTTTGTATAGCCACCATCAGTAAATGAGAGTGCTTGTTTCAGTTCCAACCTTACCAACAGAGTGCATATTAGTCTGAAAGATGAGAAACAGGAGGTGACCTTGTAAGTGAGGCCTCAGTCTCTTCCCTGGCCCCTGGTTTGCAGTGGGAAAGCTGTCCAGTTCCAAGAACTGGTGCCAGCATCAGTTCCAATGGAAGTAATGCCTCAGCGTGGCCGTGGGTGTGTGCCAACTCTAGTGACACACATGGAAGGGACCTACGTTGCCACATGCAGAATTTCCTACAGTGGAAGGTTACACCTGCATTCATTATTCACCTAATAGCAATACTGGGTCGAAAGAGCCCAGCAGTGTTTACTGAGGCAGGAAAGACAATTGTCTCACTGCAGCGCACTGCGTACCAGGCTTTCAACACTCGTTTCCCAGCTGCTAACTTTATTTCTCGGACTGAGTTCAAGAGAGAGATCCCAAATCACAGTGGAAGTCTCCCTAAGCCTGAAACTTTCATTCCCACAGGGATGCTCTTTTGAAAAATAATTCTGCTCTTCCCCCAAGAATGGCAATCCACTCCAGTATCATTGCCTGAAGAATCCCATGGACAGGAGAGCCTTGGACTACAGCCCATGCGGTTGCAAAGAGTCGGATACAACTGAGCAACTAACACTACTAGTACTAAGTCCTTTATAAGATAAATTTAAACTATAGGCTAGAATGTTACAGTATTGCTAGACTTCTCCAGCTGTAGGGAGTTTCCTTCATGATGCAAATAGGCCATCCTGTAAATGCAGATTTATACCCTAGACAACATCTCCAACTGTTGAAGAGCATACATATATTCCATGTCATCTTCGCAGGACTCTGCCATTTTCACTGCTAAGATTGATTCTCCGTTACTTTTCTCTGTGAGTTCCTGAATTTAGGGGGAAAAACTCCCTTTCATTCCACTGCATAGAGAAGTGTGTAATTTTTGACTTCACTGGATCTTTGCTGTGGTGTTCAGGCCCTCTAGTTGTGGAGTATGGGCTTGGTTCCCCGTGGCATATGGCATCTTAGTTTCTGGACCAGGGATCAAACCTGTGTCCCTCTGCATTGAAAGACAGAGTCTCAACCACTGGACCGCCAGGGAAGTCTGCCCACAGCCCTATTCTTGAGTAACAGGACAAACTGCATGGATCAGAAGTGGGTAGCCTAGTTTGCCAGGTCTCTACACTTGGAAGGGATCAGGTTGAGATACTAAAAAGAAAGATCTTTATGTCACACGAATTTTTTAAAGGTGCTCGGGTGCTTCTTGATTGAAGTCATTCTTACTCATGTGGAGTTGACAGGCATGTCCTTGGTCGTTGTGGCTCCTAGTCTGAAAAGCATGTGGTTCTTTTCAGTGCCCAAAGAGACCTCAGGGGAAAATGTCCGGCCATGTCCAATAAATTCCTGCAGAGTTTTGACACTCTGCCCTGTTAAGTATGCATGTATGGTTGGTACCTTGAGAGATAATTCAATATTGGGAAGAGGGTAGTGAAGAAGAAACCATAGGATTATATTCAACCTCTGTGGAATTAGCATGTAAACAAACTACTTACTAGGAATGATCACATGGGGTTTTGCTTAAATAAATATGAAACTGGTGCAATGGACCTCCCTCAAAATATAAGACATCATATCCACATCTGACCCCGTATGGATAAAAGCATGCGAGCCAGCCGGGTTCACATTCCATTTCCACCACATGCTGGGCATATGGTGTTAGGCAATATGATTTATAAATCTCTCCGAGTCTCAGTGTTCTTCAGCTGTAAACTTACTATTCATAATTAGATTATTTACCTCCAGAACCAATAAATGTTAGCTGTTATTTTAAATCACTTTCTAATTCGAAGAGACGTTTGCTATTACTTATTTAATGTAATGTTCCAGAGCATCTTCCCCAAATCCCCACTATATACACCACTACAAATACTGTATGTCTTTATGGCACTGTGTGGAAACACAGCCTTCCTTACCTTGCTTCAATTAAATATATTAGTGTTAAGAGTTTGCATATCTTATGTAGGAGTCAGTGTTGAGTGAGAAGGATTGGAGGCAAGCAGATGTTCTCACAGTCCTCTTACTCATGAAACCACAGAATTGAATGTTTCCCATAGGCACATAGGTCTGTGATGTGGGTATTTCCTGACCAGCCATATGGATCTTCTGTCATCTGAGATGTTAGTATTTTCCTTGTATCTTATAGTAGCTCTGGAGCACAGCCAGTTTCTAGAATAGGGTCCACCTGGTTCATTATGTTTAGGGCCCAGAAACCAGCTTCCTTGTGCTCTTCAAATGAACGGTGACACACAGAAGAGTTAGGGGCTGGGGTGAGGGCAGTGGGTGGGGGACTGCAATTATTCTTGCTCCTGCATTAAGCTACAAATAATGAGCACTTTCCTGTGCTTTACAGTAAGCAATTAAAAGAAATTATAGAGTTGGATGCAAAAATAACCCGAAGGACAACTCTATGTGTGGAGCCACCAGTTTTCTCCCTGTGTGGAAAAGGTTAATCCTCGTGAATGCTCAGAACACTGTGTTGCTGCAGACAGGGTGGCGTGTCCACACATGTTTGGCCTCTACCCACACGCTTCTGTGTGGTATGACTGTGCATCCCAGAAGGAGGGCTGTGGTGTGTGTACTGGTGCTGCAGTGGAATTTAACAAACTGATTCCTGAAAATGGTCTCATAAAGGTGAGCTTTTCTTCTCTTGCTCACTGTATCTTTCCCCTAGGATTTCTTGGTAGTGGCTTCTAAAGAAATGTTACTCTTTTGATTCTAGAGGCAACTTATCCATCCACGTTCTTCCCCTACCTGTTTTCACCTCTCTTGCTTTGTTAAAAATTAAAATGCGTATTTCCAAGGATGGGGTCTAATCTAGAGAGAGGTCTCTTTGTGCATCCCATTCTCTTTCCACCCCTTCTGACTTAATGACACTGAAGCCTTCCAGTTTGGACCTAAGATGGGTCTAATTATGTGCAGATATTTCTATATGGAAATTGCTCAGATAACTAATAAACCACAGGCATACACTGGCTATGGAAATTTTCAGGAGCACCATCTGTGGAAACACTGAGAAGGACATGCCTTTACCGCAGCTCTGGCGTCCATTAAGAGCGTGTTTGTGTGGCGACGGTGTCGAGTGGGTGTTGGCTCACAGCTGTCAAAGTCCCCACAGCATCTCCTGGCAAGAACTCCAGAGTGTGAGTCCAGCAGCACCCTGAGAGCAGCCTGTCGATGTGACATTGCCGCTTCTGAAGAAAGAGACTGAAATAGGACAGACGGGTCTTAACTTTCTTCTCAATTGTAATGGTTCTGGCATGTTCCCAGACTCCACATTGTGGCAAGCTTCTTAAAGGGGGCTCTTCCTTTATCCTCTGATTTCAGTTACTGCATGTTCTCCCCTTAGGGACAGAGAATGCAGTTGTGTTACCCCTGCATTTTTTTTAGATAGAGCATGCTCCTTCCTGGAGCCCGAAACCAGGAAGAAGATCCGGGTTCTGCTGTGCTTTCACGACAGCCCCTGCCAGTAGACGCGCCTTGTTTGGGGAGGCAGTCCCTAACAGCGCTGACATCTGTCAACTCTGTGGGGCTCAAGGTGTATCTGCCTGGGAAAACAGGGTTCTGTGGCATCTCAGCCCCACCCATTCACCAGTGATTTAACAGCCACGATATCAGGGTTCTTCGTGTGAGTCAATTGCATTTGTATCAGTGAACTTGGTGACTTCTTGGGCTTTGGAAATTAGCCATCTTTTCAGTCCTTTGTAAAAAAAAAAGCCTGGACAGTGGACCAGTCTCCAGTTCTGTTAATGAAACTACCCCATCAACTTCCTGATAATGTCATTCAACTCAAATTTTTTACTTTTCTTTAGAAATCTTTTTTTTTTTTCATCATTTTGGGTGCTTCCATCTTGAAACAAATGATCCTAGATGTTGGAACTCAATTGAGAAATTGGGTTGCTGCTGGGTACCTTATTGAAATAAAGACCGACTTGAGTTGTGGAGGGGATTTTGATGCTTTATACTTTTGAGTTTGACTATTTGCTGCTGCTGTTGGTTTTGTTTGTTTTAGCCTCACCATTTGGTTTGCAGGATTTTAAATTCCTCGACCAAGGACTGAACCCTGAGGTTGAGCCTCAGCAGTGAAAGTGAGGAATCCTAACCACTGGATTGCCAGGGAATTCCATGTTGTAGTTTTCTTTTGTGAATTTTTGTTCTAATTTCATAGTACTTGGTAGGAGAGAGCTGGATCTGTTTGTTTCAGGACAAGCCTAGAAATAAGAAATCTCCGTTGAGTGGGTGAGTCTGTTCTTTCTGCCTCTGTTCCATTATTTCAAGACAGAAGCACTCAAAAGGATCAGAGACATCTGGCTGAAAGTATTTGCCTGGAAATCTACTAGCTGCTGTAACTAGTCATATCGTTTCCAGTGTCATTCTGCTTGGGTCAGTGGCGTTAAGGTTGCAATGATTAGGGAAGCCAATTATGCTTGCCCTTGCCTTGTAGCATTGAGATAAAAATTAGTGACTGAGCGGAAGTCCAGATTTGGGTCAGTAGTACTCTATAAATTTTCATTCAGCCTGTCACATTTATAGGTATCCTGCACTTTACGGTATAAACACAATAGTGGAAAAGCCAGTTGACATAAAGGGAACCCAGATTTTACTTAACATTACAGAAGCAAAACTACTTTCCCACCTAATAAATGTCCAAATAAAACAAGTTGAACCAAGGAAGATACTTAAGTTGATGTTAACCCTATCATTTCTGTGTCTTATCACTTAGTCCAGTGCTTCTCGACTTAATAAGTATGTGAATCACCTTGAAGTTTATGAGCCTTGTTGAAATGCAGATTCTGACTGAGTGGATGTGTGGATGGGATGGAGGAGGGGAAGCCGAGAATCTGCTTTTCTTATTAGCTCCCAGGTTTTGCTAATGGTATAGGCCTGTGGATTCCACTTTGGGAAGCAAGACTTCATTCAATTTCAGCCCGTGGAAACTGATCCCATACCTATATTTCCTAAAACTTATTTCAGGCTCCACAGGTTTTTCCTTCTGTTGTAACAGATTGGAATTGCATTAATACACTTAGCTTATAAATGTAGCACTAAAAAAATTATCTGAAGTTTGAGACTTTAGGTTGCATGAAATAAATTTTATAATTAAATTTTTTCTGTAAATCCAAAGCCTGTGTGATTAAATATAACTTAAATGCCTATGTTATAATGAGGTTTGTATCTCCTTATTTACTATTTCCACGGTCATTTCCCTTTCTAGGATAATTTTCCCTATGATTTCACAGGATTTGTAGAGATCAACACTTGATAATTTTTTCAGGCCCTTCCTTACACAGTGGATTACTAAAACTTCACAGCACCAGGTAGACAGTGTCTTCATAATTAATATTACTGTCTACCCTGTGTGGAAATGTGATAAATAATTCCTTGCTTTGGGCCATTTAATAGTCAGAACATTATTAAATATGAACTTTATTTTAGTTCATTATGACAAATTCCGCCAGAGATTCTAAGGAAAACAAAATCCTATTAATAATTAAAGAGGTTAGTTTTTTAATTGAATGTTAACTGCCATTTGGTTCTTACAATCTGACAATTGGTAGTTTTTTTAAAAAGCATTTTTTAAACAGTCTGCTTACTTAATTTGCACATGACTTGCATATGCTTGAGACTTCTTTGTTAGAGGCTAGAGATGTGCCCTGTGGGGCAGTATTAGGGTGCAGAGCATGGGTAAGACTGCCAGCTCTGGGCAGCGCTGGCTTTCAGGGATGCTCCCTTGGTTCTAGCAGAACAGCAGGTTTCCCAGGGCAGTAATGATGGAAGCACTTGGAGACCATCACACGGTAACAGCTGTGCCCAGGGTTAGACTGCCAGGTGGGATGTTCTCTGCCCAGACTTGGTTCATCTGCCAGGCATTTTCTGTCTCTTATTCCAAAATGCATTCCGTCATTGTCACTCACTTTAAGTCTTACTGCTCAGTCGCTTCAGTCCTGTCCAGCTCTTTGCGACCCCATGGACTGCAGCCCACCAGGCTCCTCTGTTCATGGGATTTTCCAGGCAAGACTACTGGAGTGAGTTGCCATGCCCTCCTCCAGGGGATCTTCCTGGCCCAGGGATAGAATCTGAGTCTCCTCCATCTTCCGCATTGCAGGCGGATTCTTTACCTGCTGAGCCACCAGGAACACCCCTTACTTTAACTGCACTTCCCTACTTTAATTGTGCCTTCCTAAAAACCACGCAAATATTGCCAGCACAAAGGGAACAGAGTCATTTAGCATGTGTGAGGATGTAGTTTGTGCAAGGTACTGTACAAACTGTGTTAATTCAGAAAATGCCTAATCCTTAGCCTGATGGGGAATATGATCTAGTTTGATTCCTGGATAAGGTAGGTCTCCAACCAGTGGGAAAAAAATCATTTTTCAGAAATAGGGTGGGGAATAGAAAGAGTGAATAGAGGACCAGAGGTATATGGCTTTCTATCAAAGGAGTATGTACATCTATGTATTAAATGTATGCTTCAGGGAAATACACTTTCTTTCCATGGTACTTACATGTATGTGTCCTTCTGGGTTTGGACTAAGAACCAACAGTTTCTCTGGCGCTCCTGGTGAGGCTAAGTGATGTCTCCAGGAGTCACTCATCACCATGGGCATCCTCGGGGATCAGAGAGTAGCGTGAAGGGCTGTGTTTTATAGGAGGTTATAATCAGATGCTCTTGGACATAAACTACATTTTGGTTAAAAAGAAAAAAACCTACATTTTTAAAGGAATTTTCTTCACAGCTTTGGAACGTATACATTATCAGATATCATTTACTGAAATATTTATTAGTTTCAATTGATTGGTCATTCAAGTGAGTAGGTGAACATCTGAGCTTTTCCCTTTCCATTTTATTTATGGATTCCAGCGACCCATTGTTTTAGTTAAGGAATGTGAGGTATTTCTGTTTTTAAGTCTTCTTGGCTAAGCAACAGGTACCTAATGGGCAAACGATACAAAAATAATGCAGAGGGATGGAAGAATCTAGTCCCTGTAGGTTAAAGCCTGGTTTTCCTTTGGAATCTGAGATTCTGACCTTGTTCTATCAGGGGACCCACAGCAAGTGGATGAGTTGATTAAAAACTCTGGTTCTCTTTCCTCTTAGATGAAATGGGGATAATTATAGTTACCTGCACCTCTAGGGTACTATGAGTCTTAATTACTTAATATTTGCAAAGTGTTTAGAGATCTTTGAATTAAAAGTGCTGAGCAGTAGAACCCAAGTTCAGGGTAATCATAATTGGAATGAGAGTTTATATTCTTGCCTTCCCTCCATCTCCCTCTGTTCTGTTCTTTTGGCCAAGATAGACATGGCTTGTGGCTACCACCTAGCTCTGCATACTTCTTTCTAACCTCTTTGCTTTTGGCAACTTAAGCCTAAAAATTTATACATAGAATAAGTTAAAGATATGTCGAGGCTCTTAACCCCTACTCCATACGTACTCCTTAATATTTACTTTCAAAGCTCCATAGCCACTAAGAATAAAATCAGTTAATTAACTTGTCTCTTCCAGTGTATCATTTCTTTCAGGTTCTCCTACACTTGGTGATAAACTGAACTTCTCAAAGCATTCCTCCCACTCAGAAACTCTGGTTGATTCTTCCATGCTTGTTTGGCAGGTTCCAAACTCTTTAGCATCACCCTAAAAGAGTCTTTCAAAACCTGTCAGTCATTCCCTCTTATTCCTCACTATTCTAGAACTCTTCTTCCCAGAAATGATGTTGTTCAGTTGCTAAGCCGTTTCCAACTCTTTGCAGCCCCATGAACTGCAGCACACCAGGCTTCCCTGTCCTTCACTGTTTTCCTGAGTTTGTTCAAACTCAGATCCATTGAGTTAGTGATGCCAACCAACCATCTCATCCTCTATTGCCGCCTTCTCTGGCCCTCAAATTTTCCCAGCATCAGGATCTTTTCAAATGAGTCGGCTCTTCGCATCAGGTGGCCAAAGTATTGGAGCTTCAGCTTCAGTACCGGTCCTTCCAATGAATATTCGGGGTTGATTGCCTTTAGGATTGACTGTTTTGATCTCCTTGCAGTCAAAGGTACTCATGAGAGTTTTCTCCAGCACCACAGTTTGAAAGCATTAATTCTTTGGCACAGGCTTCTTTATGGTCCAGTTCTCTCATCCATACATGCTGCTGCTGCTGCTGCTGCTGCTAAGTCACTTCAGTCGTGTCCGACTCTGTGTGACCCCATAGACGGCAGCCCACCAGGCTCCCCCATCCCTGGGATTCTCCAGGCAAGAACACTGGAGTGGTTGCCATTTCCTTCTCCAGTGCATGAAAGAGAAAAGTGAAAGTGAAATCGCTCAGTCTGTCCGACTGTTAGCAACCCCATGGACTGCAGCCCACCAGGCTACTCCATCCATTGGATTTTCCAGGCAAGAGTTCTGGGGTGGGGTGCCATTGCCTTCCCCCATCCATACATGACTACTGGAAAAACCATAGCTTTGACCATGCAGACCTTTGT
>SJYX01000505.1:118492-153597 GCA_006410675.1 Oreotragus oreotragus
AGATGTGTATAAGAGAAAGGTCAAAGGCTTTGGCATAGTCAATAAAGCAGAAATAGATGTTTTTCTGGAACTCTCTTGCTTTTTCCATGATCCAGCGGATGTTGGCAATTTGATCTCTGGTTCCTCTGCCTGTTCTAAAACCAGCTTGAACATCAGGGAGTTCACGGTTCACATATTGCTGAAGCCTGGCTTGGAGAATTTTGAGCATTACTTTACTAGCGTGTGAGATGAGTGCAATTGTGCAGTAGTTTGAGCATTCTTTGGCATTGCCTTTCTTTGGAATTGGAATGAAAACTGACCTTTCCCAGTCCTGCGGCCACTGCTGAGTTTTCCAAATTTGCTGGCATATTGAGTGCAGCACTTTCACAGCATCATCTTCCAGGATTTGAAACAGCTCAACGGGAATTCCATCACCTCCACTAGCTTTGTTCTTAGTGATGCTTTCTAAGGCCCACTTGACTTCACATTCCAAGATGTCTGGCTCTAGATTAGTGATCACATCCTCGTGATTATCTGGGTCGTAAAGATCTTTTCTGTACAGTTCTTCTGTGTATTCTTGCCACTTCTTCTTAATATCTTCTGCTTCTGTTAGGTCCATACCATTTCTATCCTTTATCGAGCCCATCTTAGACAAACTCCATGGCTGATAATTACCATCTATCGAATACTTTAGAGCTTATAATTTGGGATTAGCACAGCCTGTACTTGGCCTAATAATTTCAGTGAGTTCACTGGTACGTGCCATGTGGAAAGACTTCCTATGAAAATGATGTCAGAACTATGTTTTCTCAAGATTTAATAAAATCGTCAGTAAGTTTTGACTGAGTACTACTATATTATTCGGTTTTAAGCATTATGGGGGAATCACCTATGATTCAGCGAGCTTATCATCCAACTGAAGACTGACCATAATTAACAAACACTGTTAACAATTAACAAGTGAGTACGGAATGAAGTACTAAATGAGGTGTCATGTGGAATTTTAGAGGCAAAGAAGGTCAGTGTGTGCTGGAGCAATTAGAGAAGGTGGCACGTGTGATTCGATGCTTGAAGTGGGTCATGAAGAATAAGCAAGATTTAGTCAGACAGAGAAAAAAGAATTTGCCAGAAGAAAGGAACCAGTCACTTCCAGGTAATGATGTATATGGGACTCCCGAGGACACTGGCTTGCTCAGAGCAGAGGTGATGGAACACTGAGTAACATAAGAAAGTCAGCTTAGTGGGATGACGCCAGGTTTTGGAAGGTGTTGAATACCAAGTAAAAAAAAAAGATTGGATTTGATCTGGTGAAATAAATAGTCATTGCATGTCTTCGTATAAGAGCCTAAGATGAGAGGTTACTCAGACAGTGGTCATCAGAGTTAAGTGGAGCAGAAAGGATGTCCTGTATATTGAAGGGGATGAGAGGATTATAGTCAAGATGGTGAGGGCTGTGCTGAGATAGTGGCAGTGGGATGGAGAAAACAGGATGGACAGGAGACATATTTTAGAAAAATGAGCAGGATTTCTTCATTGACTGGATTTAAAGGCTCTGAAAGAAATACATTATCAGAATTGATTCCAAGATTTCTAACCTGCATCCTGGGTGGTCCAAAGTATCAAGAAACCATTGTCAGAAACAGAAGAGTTAGAAAGGAGCATTGTTCCTACAGGAAGTATTGACCTTATAAGCCAGCAGGCAGGCAGCATTGTAGAAGTTGGGGGGTGGGGGGCGTGGTGTGGGGAGGGCTTTATCACCAGGTAGGTTAATTATTGAATGTCTGCAGATGTTCTGCTCTAAGGAAGGCCCATGTTTGGGCTCAGCGTGAAAGCCAAATTATATTTACTCAGATGCCATTTGTTCCTCTGAAGTACTTGCTTGTGGAACTGATGAGAAAGTGATATATGAAGTGCTAACTACTTTTATAAGCCAAAAGTTTTTAATAAAAAGACAAATGAAACAAGTGGAAAGCAGTAACTTTACAGTGTCAGCTTCTTTAAGCTAAGTATAGAAAAAAGGCTCCTTTAAAGAATCAGTATGATAGTGACAATAAAATAATTTTCCAACTGTATAGTTTAAGATATCTTAATACCTTGGGCCATTTTAAGCAGTGAGTGTGGGCAGTTAGTACACAGTTACTAAACTTACCCATTTGTTAATTCTAAGATGCACGTTTTCTTATTCATTTTTTTAAACATCCCTGAATTGGCTCGTGTCTTACAGTTAATGTCATTTTATTGTCAAGGGCTGTGCAGCAGTTGCAACATAGCTGTCATTGCCTTAACCAGGTTATTTTGCTTAATTTTCTTTTTTACATATGCACAAAAGTTATCTATGATTAAAATATGTCCAAATAAGTCTAAAAGGGAGAAGGCAATGGCACCCCACTCCAGTACTCTTGCCTGGAAAATCCCATGGACAGAGGAGCCTGGTAGGCTGCAGTCCACGGGGTCACCAAGAGTCGGACACGACTGAACAACTTCACTTTGATTTTTCACTTTCATGCATTGGAGAAGGAAATGGCACTCCACTCCAGTGTTCTTGCCTGGAGAATCCTAGGGACGGTGGAGCCTGGTGGGCTGCCATCTATGGGGTCACACAGAGTCGGACACGACTGAAGCGACTTAGCAGCAGCAGCAGCAAGTCTAAAAGAGCTCTTTTCCATTCTAAGTGGTAATGAAAGCAATAGTTTATCTGGCTGCGTTTTTTTGTATCCTCGGTTCAGTTCAGTTGCTCCTAAAATGATGTGTTTTCTAAGGATGGTATCTTAGATTTCATGAAATATGGTATTAAAAGATAGCTGAGGGACTTTTCTGGTGGTCCAATGGTTAAGATTCTACACTTTCATTTCAGGTGAGCCAGGTTTGATCCCTGGCCAGAGAACTAGATCCCTTAAGCTGCAACTAGGACCTGGCACAGCCAAAATAAAATTCTTTTTAAAAAGGTAGCTCATCACAGCAAACCTCAGCCAGTGTGATATAGAGGGCAGGAGTAAAATATTCTAAATTTGTCTTTTTTCAGTGACCTGCATTTGGGGTGCCCCTTGGGTTGCTTTAATTTGGACAGGGAATGCTAGGAGAAAGGGTTTTCATTCAGTGTGTCAATACCGCCTGCCAGGAATAGAAATCTCCTTGGAGGATCCAGTTCTTTGATGGTGTAGAATCCAGAACCTTTCTAGAAGTTCAGGTATTAGCAGAATGGATAGCTGCGTTTGTTTTTTTTTTTTTCAAACCATTGTGTCTGGGACCGTCTGAGACTGCACTCCAAGTAGCTCCAGGTATGCTTGCTGTTTGCACAAAGCAAGAGCGAATCTGCAAGGAAATTGGTTGGTGTCTGGGGACAATGATTAAGTCTCAAAGAGGACTTCCCTGGTGGCTCAGAGGTTAAAGCGTCTGCCTGCAATGCAGGAGACCTGGGTTCGAACCCTGGGTCGGGAAGATCTCCTGGAGAAGGAGATGGCAACCCACTCCAGTATTCTTGCCTGGAGAGTCCCATGGACGGAGGAGCTTGGTGGGCTACAGTCCATGGGTTCACAAAGAGTCGGACATGACTGAGCCACTGACCCCCTTTACTCGTAGAAACTGTGATTTCAATAAAAGTGGAGGACAGACACCTTGGTTCCTTATGCCCAGAGTTTCAGTTCTTTCTGCAGTATGACCTACTGACTGGAGGTAGGTTACCTTCTCTGGCAAGTGACACTTCATGGGCAGACAGGCAGTCCCCTTTCCTACTGATTGACACGGTATAACAACTATGGCACATGAGTGTCTTTTTGTAAGTCCTTGCTCTAGAACTGAGGAGTAGGAATAAGTTAGAGTGTCCAGGTGTGCGGGGCGGGGAGGATGCTTCTCGTTACTACTCAGGGACCCGATGCCTCAGGTAAGTAACTCTGACGTCCTCCACCATCCGACGGTAACCTTGTGTCTGTAGGTATGTTCTCACTTGACTTGTTCGCTCATTCTAATTGGCTTCCCAGAGCATGCTTGTAGAGAGAGAGTCAAATTTAGAGTATAGCTACCCTCTGGCAAACAGGAAAAGATTAATTTTGCGGTGTGCTCTTAAGGGACTTCCCAGAAAACTTCAAAAGCCCAGAAAGAATCACCAGCTGCCTGTACCAAAATGTATACAATGCTCCTCGGTCTTTTAAAGGTACGATCAGCTCAGGGCTTGCGTGCATCCACACGTGCACACAGGCCACATTCCAATAAAAAGAGAGGCTACGCTCTCTTAGATGGGTCTGCATATGAGCCAGAAAAGCAAGGGGCAAGGGGCCAGGGGAGTTAGTGGAGATACACATGGATGCGCATATGGCAGGCATTGAAAATTGCCTTCCAAGCTTTTTGATGCCTCCTTCTTCAGCTCTCTGTTAAGCAGACATGTTGCTTTCATGATATCAGCCCCAGGCATAGACACATCATTAAAATCAACATGTAGAAAATGATTTCTGTTTGGGAATAAGCAAAACTTATTTCATTTCGGCCACCCAAAGTGTAGTAAGGAAAATAAGTAGAAAGACACTGGAGCCTGACTTGGGAGCCCTGAGTTCTAACAGAAACTTTCTTCATGATGGGAGGCAAGTCCTCCGTGGCCTTTGGTTTTTTAACAGTAAAACTGGATGACTTGATGAAATAATCTCTGTTCTTTTTTTTTTTTGGCCATGCCACACAGCTTTGGGGATCTCGGTTTCCTGACCAGGGACTAAACCCAGGCCACAGCAGTGAAAGTGCCAAATCCTAACTACTAGACCACCAAGGAAGTCCCTCCTTTCTTCTAATGTATTATCTCCATGGGAGGAAAGAGTCAATGGGAAGACTCCTTGTAGCTCCCTGACTCATTTTCTCATTCATGCCTGGATGGTCCATAGCTAGAAAGGCCCACCCCCCACAGGCCACTACTGGTCCCATCACACATTCCTGCCTTAGAGCCATATTGCCAAGTTGAGGGGGAAAATATTACTATTACCCCTGCAGTTGCTTGGTAACATTTTTGATGTTGTGTTTCTTGTGACAGCCTGAGGAGAGATCATTAAAAATTAAACTTACAAAGCTGCTCAAGTGGGAGGAAGAAAGCACACTCAAAGCCTAGTTTTTTTTTTTTCACTTGCTCAGGAGCCATCTAATTTAGGGTTTACATGCTCAACCTTGGGACCAGGGCTGCACAGCTCTGGTTTATATTAAAGCCTACTGCACACACCACTGACATTAACCCGTGCCTGGTGCAGCTGCCGGAGAAGGCGATGGCACCCCACTCCAGTACTATTGCCTGGAAAATCCCATGGACGGAGGAGCCTGGTAGGCTGCAGTCCATGGGGTCGCAAAGAGTCAGACACGACTGAGCGACCTCACTTTCACTTTTCACTTTCATGCATTGGAGAAGGAAATGGCAACCCACTCCAGTGTTCTTGCCTGGAGAATCCCAGGGACGGGGGAGCCTGGTGGGCTGCCATCTCTGGGGTCGCAGAGTCGGACACGACTGAAGCGACTCAGCAGCAGGTGCAGCTGTAAGTTTATCGCTAATACAGCAGAAACCTTGACCTTGCAGAATGGCCTGGAATTACAGTCGGAGGGCTGCCTTGCATCCCAGCAAAAGAAGGCCCTAAACCGTCTTGTGTCCTGTCTCTGCTCTTTCCCTACAGTTCCACCAGGTGAGAAGAGTGATGACCATCCTTTTCCTTACTATGGTTATTTCATACTTCGGTTGCATGAAGGCTGCCCCCATGAAAGAAGCCAATCTCCGAGCACAAGGCAGCTTGGCCTACCCAGGTGTGCGGACCCATGGGACTCTGGAGAGCATGAATGGGCCCAAGGTGGGTTCAAGAGGCCTAACGTCCTCGTCGTCGTTGGCTGACACTTTTGAACACGTGATCGAAGAGCTGTTGGACGAGGACCAGAAAGTTCGGCCCAGCGAGGAAAATAATAAAGATGCGGACATGTACACGTCCCGGGTGATGCTCAGCAGTCAAGTGCCTTTGGAGCCCCCTCTCCTCTTCCTGCTCGAGGAATACAAAAATTACCTGGATGCCGCGAACATGTCCATGAGGGTCCGGCGCCACTCGGACCCTGCCCGCCGCGGGGAGCTGAGCGTGTGCGACAGCATCAGCGAGTGGGTGACCGCAGCGGATAAAAAGACCGCAGTGGACATGTCGGGCGGGACGGTCACGGTCCTTGAAAAAGTCCCCGTCTCGAAAGGCCAGCTGAAGCAGTACTTCTACGAGACCAAGTGCAATCCCATGGGTTACACGAAGGAGGGCTGCAGGGGCATAGACAAGAGGCATTGGAACTCCCAGTGCCGAACTACCCAGTCGTACGTGCGGGCCCTCACCATGGATAGCAAAAAGCGTATTGGCTGGCGGTTCATACGGATAGACACTTCTTGTGTATGTACACTGACCATTAAGAGGGGAAGATAGTGGCTTTATGTTGTATAGATTATATTGAGACAAAAATGATCTATTTGTATATATACATAACAGGGTAAATTATTCAGTTAAGAAAAAAAATAATTTTATGAACTGCATGTATAAATGAAGTTTATACAGTACAGTGGTTCTACAATCTATTTATTGGACATTTCCATGACCAGAAGGGAAACAGTCATTTTTTGCGCACAACTTTAAAAAAGTCTGCTTTACATTCCTCAATGTTGTGGTTTGTTGCCGTTGCCAAGAATTGAAAAACGTTAAAAAAAAAAAGTTTTAAAAATACTACTAATAAATTGCATGCTGCTTTAATTGTGAATTGATAACAAACTGTCCTCTTTCAGAAAACAGACAAAAAAAAGAAAGAAAAAAAGTCTAACAAAAATTTGAACCAAAACATTCCGTTTACATTTTAGACAGTAAGTATCTTCGTTCTTGTTAGTACTCTATCTGTTTTACTGCTTTTAACTTCTGATAGCGTTGGAATTAAAACAATGTCAAGGTGCTGTTGTCATCGCTTTACTGGCTTAGGGGATCGGGGATGGGAGGGGTATATTTTTGTTTGTTTTGTGTTAATTTTTTGTTTGTTTTGTTCTTTAGTTCCCATAGGGTGTAGGGCTGGGGAAAGAATTCCTTCCATCTATATTCTGGTTGATAAAAAGATTCATTTGTCTGTTGCAGAGATGTCGGCAGTATCAATCAGATGATTGGAAAGTGAATAAAATTATGACAAATAAATGAAGTGCTAACTTCACTTCCCATGGNGTTTACATGATGGGCTAAATGGGCCTTAGCACTAACTGTCACTGGGATCCCTTTTGACCAGGACCACTATTCCAGCTCCCAACTCGATTACTCCTAACTCAAGATGGCAGAGGGAAGGCAGGGACCCTCTCCATAAACAGACAGGATGGTCAGGAGGTGGGGAGCATCATGTCACCAGGGAGCAACATTTTGTCAGCTTGTCCTGGTCTCTCCCACCGAGCAAGGTGCCTTTAAGCCTTTGGTATCTTGGATGGGCAGACACTGTTCCAAAGTCTTGTCCCTGGACAAGATTTTCTATTGGTAACTGTAGTCATCCAACCTGAGTTTTGGGGGGACCTTTTCCTGTTTTTCCTTCCCCTTTACTGAAGTTCTCAAAAAACAAAACCCTGGTTTCCTCATGTCTAATTTCAAAGCAATCAATGTTCATGTAGCAAACCTCTCCCAACTCATTGAATCCGTTTCATGATCACAATGCCATGTGGTTCCAAAAATGCTCTGGGCTAATCCAGCTTTATGCAAAATTATTCAGGGGCGGAGGGTATAATCAGCTTGAGCGGGGTCCTCCAGCGAGAACCTCTTAGCACTGTTAGATAATGTAGGCACTTAAAGCTCGAGGTCCAAGCAACTTGACACGTGTCATGCCAGAGCCACCCCTGATGAGTCCTTTAGAGGTCTCCCTTCTGGAATGTCTCAAGTACCCTTCCCCACCCCCACCTAGACCTCAGCATGACCACTCAGAAATTTTTCCTGCACCACCTGGAAAGGATACATCCGCTCCACACAGCCTCCAGATGGCTGTTTAGCCTCATTTCACTGGCAGTGTGGACTCCTGCTCTATCTAGGTGTTTCTGGGTCTGTATAGAACTCTACCTTTTGCTTCCAAGGCAATTTTAAACTTTACCATGATTTTTTTTAATCCTTATAATGATTGACCCAAATGTTTACCTCTCATCTAAAAGAATTTTCTTCTTCTTCTTTTTTTGTAGAGGAGAGGAAAAACAACAAAAAATAACTCGAAAATGAAAATTCTTTTAGATGAGGGGTAAACATTTGGGTCAATCATTATAAGGATTAAAAAAAATCATGGTAAAGTTTAAAATTGCCTTGGAAGCAAAAGGTAGAGTTCTATACAGACCCAGAAACACCTAGATAGAGCAGGAGTCCACACTGCCAGTGAAATGAGGCTAAACAGCCATCTGGAGGCTGTGTGGAGCGGATGTATCCTTTCCAGGTGGTGCAGGAAAAATTTCTGAGTGGTCATGCTGAGGTCTAGGTGGGGGTGGGGAAGGGTACTTGAGACATTCCAGAAGGGAGACCTCTAAAGGACTCATCAGGGGTGGCTCTGGCATGACACGTGTCAAGTTGCTTGGACCTCGAGCTTTAAGTGCCTACATTATCTAACAGTGCTAAGAGGTTCTCGCTGGAGGACCCCGCTCAAGCTGATTATACCCTCCGCCCCTGAATAATTTTGCATAAAGCTGGATTAGCCCAGAGCATTTTTGGAACCACATGGCATTGTGATCATGAAACGGATTCAATGAGTTGGGAGAGGTTTGCTACATGAACATTGATTGCTTTGAAATTAGACATGAGGAAACCAGGGTTTTGTTTTTTGAGAACTTCAGTAAAGGGGAAGGAAAAACAGGAAAAGGTCCCCCCAAAACTCAGGTTGGATGACTACAGTTACCAATAGAAAATCTTGTCCAGGGACAAGACTTTGGAACAGTGTCTGCCCATCCAAGATACCAAAGGCTTAAAGGCACCTTGCTCGGTGGGAGAGACCAGGACAAGCTGACAAAATGTTGCTCCCTGGTGACATGATGCTCCCCACCTCCTGACCATCCTGTCTGTTTATGGAGAGGGTCCCTGCCTTCCCTCTGCCATCTTGAGTTAGGAGTAATCGAGTTGGGAGCTGGAATAGTGGTCCTGGTCAAAAGGGATCCCAGTGACAGTTAGTGCTAAGGCCCATTTAGCCCATCATGTAAACTTGAAAATCTCCTGGGCCAGTTCTGGAGTGTCAGAAAGCCTCAAGAAATTTGCTGCGTCTTAGGGTAAGGGATAAACAGAAGAGGCTGTCTACCACAACCCAGGGAATGAAGATACCATCAGCAAATAATGTGTAACTTGTTCAGTCTTTCATTGAGAACAAGCCTATCTTTTATTGTACCATCCAAATACCTGTCTTTAAAAGAAGGGATAACTTTATGTAGTATAGGTATGTTTTGTGCTGTTTGAAATTATTATCTTTGTAATTATCTTTAACATGTAATGAATTCTCAAAATATCTGCTGTCAATTTTTCCCAGCCTCCTTTCGAGGGACAAAATTCTAAAACCAGAAAAAAGTCCCCATCACAGTCTCAAAGTGTATTGCAAAGGCCGAATCTGTGGCCAAGTAGGAGACATTTCCGCAACCATGCGGTCAGTGGCGGTCTCTTACTCAACAACCTACATCACAGTCACACGCTTGGTGGTTTACATTGACCTAAGGTTGATTTTGTTCAAATCTTTCTCTGTTGCTGTTCATTTGTGTTCCGTTTTGTTTTGTTTTGTTTTTTTTTAAAAGTCTTGCTGTGGTCTCTTTGTGGCAGAAGTGTTTCATGCATGGCAGCAGGCCTGTTGCTTTTTTTATGGTGATTCCCATTGACAATGTAAGTAAATGTCTGTGGCCTTGTTCTCTCTATGGTAAAGATATTATTCACCATGTAAAACAAACCAACAAAAAAATATTTATTGTATTTTAGTATATTTATATAATNAAAGTCTTGCTGTGGTCTCTTTGTGGCAGAAGTGTTTCATGCATGGCAGCAGGCCTGTTGCTTTTTTTATGGTGATTCCCATTGACAATGTAAGTAAATGTCTGTGGCCTTGTTCTCTCTATGGTAAAGATATTATTCACCATGTAAAACAAACCAACAAAAAAATATTTATTGTATTTTAGTATATTTATATAATTATGTTCTTGAAAAAAATTGGCATTAAAACTTAATCGCATCAGAAGCCTATTGTAAATACAAGTTCTATTTAAGTGTACTAATTAACATATAATATATGTTTTAAATATAGAATTTTTAATGTTTTTAAATATATTTTCAAAGTACATAAAATCTGGGGGTTCTGGGTTTTTTTCTCTTTACTGTAAAACAAACATGAAAACGTGTTTTGTTAAATACGTGTGTTCCTTGCTTTAAGATCAACCTGACTAGTTTCAGCAATTGAACAGCCCTCCAGAAAGGTTGCTTATTTCAAAGCATGGGAGGCCAATCCTGCAGTCTGCAAGCTTTCAAGAAGCTCTAGGATTGGGCCTGTCTTCCACAGTGGAAGACGGGGGAGTGTCATTTTCTAGGACACTTGAAAGTTTTCCCCTTTGAAGTGATATACTTTCATCAAATACCAAGCCATGTATCCTAGCAACACCAGGATCCATGAATCAGGGCTGGCTGGCTCTATTTGATTATAAAATAACTGTTTAAAAAAATCAAAGTAGGTTTACTTAGGGATAATGAGGATAAATTGGCCCAAATTTAGAAAGTCAGTGACTGAAAAAAAACATAGAAATTCAATATTTAGAGGCAGGTCATGTACCCTTGGTTTAGAAATGGTGCCATTTGCATTATGTACTCACATCCATTGCACTGATTTAATTTTTCTACGTGGAACACGCAGATTTTATATCACAGTACCCACAGTCTAACAGATTGCTAGGATTTCTAAAAAGATTTTGCCTCATTCATGGCTGCCAAGCCACTGGGTAATTTAGTTAAAGTGTTTAAAGTTATCACTAAATCTTAGGGAAATAAATGGAAGGATTTTACATGAGAGAAAGGGCCATTAAGGGAAAAAAGCATCTGTTCCTACTCTTTAGACTCCCCGTTTGAACACTGACAACCCACCCCAGAACGTGGTGAACTATATCTGTACAATGTATCATTTCTATTTCAAACATATACACACATGGTTTCCTCTTGTATTGTCTTATAAATAAGGATCAAGGAAGTCATAACAAACAGACCTGTGGATTTGGAGGAGCAGATCCAAAGACAGAATTCCTCAATCTTAAATGGTCCAGTGAGTTTGCAAAATACTCCTAATTCTAGAAGTCCCAATAGCCATTCAAGACAGGAGCCCAGCCATGGAATTAGAACTTAGGGAAACTTTGAATCTTGAGTAAAAAGAAGTGAGAATTCAATGTCACATTCAAACTCCTTAAAGTTAAAGGAGTTTGGTAAACGTGATGGAAAGTTTTCATCAGAAGAAGAGGTCCAAGGAACAAACAAACAACAAAAGATCAAAATTATCCAACTTGAACATAACAGGAGGAGTCAATAGGTACTCAAGTCACTGGATAAGAAGGGAAACCTCTTTCATCACGAAGATGCCTGGAAATAACCCAGACCATTGTCATTGTTTATCACCTTATTGATAAGCCTCTCGGTAAGCAGTGTCCATGAAGTCTTTTTTATTAGCTGTACTAATTCTAAATACTGAATTCTGTCATAGTTCTGAGTTGGAATCTGAATTGTTAGCATGGATCAGTGTTAAAGTTTTCCCTGGTTCAGTGGTTATTAGACTCTGGATAAAATGTCAACACCTTATGAACTGTAACAAAAGCCTTTATGCCTGGCCTCAGCTCAGCCAGTACCCCAGCAGCGTTAGGGCTCAGGCTTAATTAAAACATACATGTCTTCTCCATGTTCATCAAGCCTGTCCTGTAAGTCAGCTAAAGTGGAAGTGGCTGCATGTTTTGGTAAGCCATGGTTAACTAAAGGAGGTTGATAACTCAGATAAGAAGAAACTTACCTACATAATGTAGGTAGATAAATTATTTAGCTTGGAAACAGTGATCCACAGATTTGCTCTAACCTTAAAATGTTGAACAGCAAAATTAGTGATGGACTCTGGGCTTTTTCTTTTTTAAGCTGTGGGTTGTTTTAACTTGTTTTAAAGATTAGGTGGTTAGTTTGAGGGAGAAATAATTGGGAAACTGACTGCTCTTGGTTACAATAAGCTAACTGGTGGTTGGGGCTATGAACTCCCCACCTAAGAACCAAACTCTGGCTAGAATAGATGCAGCCATTCCAAACCAGCCAGCCTTTATGTACCTTTCAGCTAATAAATACCTGACCCACACCTCTATCCCTTGTTCCTTCAGTTCTAGCCACTTTTTGATTTGTGAGTAGATGAAGTAAATTGCCTGAAGAATATGTTTAAATATTACAAAAATATGTGGCCTTACCCATGATGTTCCTCATTAAGAAAAAAAGCCATTTATGTGGCTCTATAGGATTTCCATAGGCCTTTACCTTAACCCCTCAAATTATTTGCTAGGCACAACATCCTAGATCAGGAGCTGTGCAACCTGACGTGTGCTTTTCTGACAATCCTGAGTGCTTAGTAATGTCAGTAGCATAGACTTGTAAAAGCTGGTCTTCCAGTTCATTAAATCTTATCCCACCCATCACACACATGCCAAATAAACAAATAGGACCTTTGCATTCACTGTATATTTAACTGTGAGCTGCTAATTTTCGTATCTGGCAAAACAAAAGTACTTCTCCTTTGCAAAAATAAGCCCTTCTGTCCTAAAACACCGCAAACAGAACACTGTAGTTGATGACAGGGTATTAATAATCATAAGCCTGTAAGTGACAAGAAAAACATGTTGGTTGAAAGACTGAGCTTGGGGTACATGTCCTGCATTTAGAAGTCGTCACAGGGATGCTTCTGCAGCATTGCATTGTGGTGCTGTATGCTGTTCAGATGGTTCCTTAGGAACCAGGAGCTGGTCTGCAAAGACTGGCTGAACTCAGGGGAAATATTTTTGTCCAGCTTAAGTGCTCATATTTTGGAAAAATCCATATCACGTACTGAGGTACACAGTCAAATTAATTTAGTCTACAGTCTCCATTGAGCCTTAACATTAAAAAATAATCACAATCGTTTCTAAACTCTAATTTGGTGCTTAGCGACAGGGGAAAAGCGAAAGACACAAAACGAAATAAAAACCCTCAGACAGTAAAGAGTCTGCCTGCAATGCGGGAGACCCGAATTTGATCCCTGGGTTGGGGACATCCCCGGGAGAAGGGCGTGACAACACATTCCAGTGTTCTTGTTGGAGAGTCCCATGGACAGAGGAGCAGAGTCAGACACTACTGAGCGATGAACATGAGCCCGTCTTCAAAAAGTACCGAGATGTGTTTACCTGAAGATCGTTCTACCTGTTGTAAAGTCACTCGGTCGCCCCACTCTCAGCAATCCTGTCTGTATGTGCCTCTCATTCAACTGAGCAATGGTTCTCAAGGTGCGCTCTCCAATCAGCAGCAGCAGCGCCCCCAGAGACTTGTTAGAAATGCACGTTCTCAGGCCCTACCCTAGACTTACAGAATCAGATGCTCTAGGGACAGGGCCAGAAATCAGAGTTTTTAACAAGCTCTCCAGGCAATGCTCATGAATCCCTGGCCTGAAGGGAGTAAACACCCTGCTACGTATGCTAGACAATAGGAAGACTGCACAGCCCAGGAAGTCGGAACCGTGTGTTCCAATCCCAGCCACACCTCGACCTCTTTCCAGGGCCCTGAAAACAGCATTCAAACCATCTAGATTGTCGTTTCCTAAAAAACACCAGAGCAATGGCTGCTCCAGGTGGAGCAGTGTTCGGTGATGGGAGGTGGCAATGTTGATTTTAAAATCGAGCATGAAAATAAGTGCTGGGAAAGCTCACTGCAGCTGACAGTCAATATTTTTTTTTTCTTTTTTTCCCCAAAGCTATAGCAATAGTGGATTCAGGACCCAGAGCATGTAGTCGTTTGTAACACATTTGGAGTGACTGTGAGAAATGAGAAGCAACATACAGCAAATTAATAAGAAAAAGATTATTCCATCTGGGGAGCTGGTCTCTGCATCTGCCAACACAGCCCTCTCTTTGCAAAACAGAGCTATATTGGTCACAAATTGAATAAGCTTTCTGAATTAATCAGCTATTAACGTCCAGCTGAAGAGTCCTAGGTTCACCCCTCCAGAATGACCAGATTGCAAATGCAAAGGGCTTCTCCAGTCTCCGTGGCAAACCTTTTCCTAATCATAGGAACTATTTCTGGAAAGGAGGACAGGAGAATAATGTATTCTCACCCTCACCCCATCTGTGTGCATGTGTCTGTGTGTGCATATTTCTGCACATTTAAGACACTGCAAACTGCATTTGAAGAGTCTCCGTTTATGGGCTGAGGTGGAGGGTGTCCACATAGGTATGTTACCTATTTATTAAACAACATGGAAAACCTGAGCGCTGACAAGCCTACCTTAGGAGCCAGGAATCCTGGTAGTCCAGTCTTTAACTAGAATGGCCAAAGCCATTTCTGATCTCTGAACCTTCAAGCCCTCATCTGTTGCAGGAAGAGACTGAACTGGATGGTCTTGGAGGTAAATTCCACCCTGAGTCTATCATTCTGACCTGGGTTCAATCCCTGGGTCAAAAAGATCCCCTGGAGAAGGAAATGGCAACCCATTCCAGTATTCTTGCCTGGAGAATCCCATGGACAGAGGAGCCTGGTGGGCTACAGTCTATGGGGTTGCAAGAGTCGGACACGACTGAGTGACGGCACACAGCACAGCATGTATCATGAGACTGAAATCAGGAGGCCCTGTCAAGGTAAGAGTTGAGGAAGTCGGGGAGATGCCCCCGGAAGTTTTCCCTTCACACATAACTATGAAACTGTTACCAACTCTGACAACTGGGCAGGAAATTCCTTGGCAAAGATACCCATATATTCTTCAAGGTGCAAACATTTTCTGCCTGGCTCTAAACTTGCTTTCCAAGCCAATGATATGTGCCTATGTTGTATGTCACTCCGTGATGGAAATGGTTCCTGGGAAAGAGAGATCTGGTGTGTTTTGCTGAATTATGGTCAGGAATCCCCGGATCAAACTGCAGGATTTGCACCTGTGAAGTCAGGATGCAAGAACCTCCAAAACATAAGAGGCTTGCCTTTTGATTCCTTTGGGTTTATAACTTCACCAAGGTCATGCAGCGCTCAACCTGCTTCTCCCCCAGCTCCACACTCTAGGTATAGCCTCTTTCTGGAGACAATGACGTTGAAAATAAGGGTGTCACGTGATAAATCTTGGCAACACCACATCCAATAGACTTGTTCACAGCAAACTTTTAGGGAAGGTCAGACTGAAAAGAACTCTCTCCCGCTTAGGAGACAAACCTCTCTAGGTAGGCAAAAATCTGGAATTCCTTGTCTAGTCTCCCAACTTTGGCTTATTCCTGGCCCAGAACCCTTTGGGCCTCTCTGAAAACCTAAATTTTCTTTCTAGTTCCATGTATGCCTGCTCCCAGTTCATGCTGATTTTCCCTTCTTGGTGACCTCAAGACACTATTTATTCTGGGATCCAACTTATCACCCCATCAGAGCACAGGACCATGGATTTTGAAACCTGAGGGCAGGGCTCTGAATTTCAGCTCTGATACTAGAGCTGTGTGTCTGTGGGCAAGTTACTTAACTTCTCTGTGTCCCAATTTCCTCACTTGGAAAAGACAGGTAAAAAATACTATCACTTACCTCATAGTATTTTGTGAAAATCAAATAGGTCAATACATATGAAACCTTTAAGAAAAATGATAGACCCATGGAAAAGTCTCAAACTCTATTGACTGCAGATAAACTGGGCTCATCTAGAGCGGATATTAGACTGTTCTCTAATAGTCTCTGACCCCTAGAGGGTATCCTATTTCATCTGTGTTTCATTCGCATCTAAGACCACTTTGTCTTTTCTGGAAGACTCAGGAAGGCAACTCTAGTGTAGCCCCTTGCAATATCCCTTGACAGTTAAACTGTGGCCAATACTCATACTTAGGCAAATGGAGAAGGAGATGTACTACAGTCAAAGGTATCTTTCTAGACTGTACGTTAGAAATTATCCTTTAAGTGTCCATCCCAATTGAATGGAAAAAATGGAAGCCAGGGTAAAATGGATAAATTCACAGAGTCATCCTTGGAAAGAGATACAAGGCGCCAGAGCCACACTTATATAAAAAGAGCCATGTCCCATCAGGAAGATCCCACCTCATCACTGAGCTGCAGGTCATCCAGCCCTTCACACAGTGAGAATGATTCATGCTGACTGTTAGCAGGCAACATTCAAGGCACCTTGTGAAGACGTGTTCACTTAATCTTACTAAGAGTCCACAGACTAGATGGTTGGATTAGGTCTCCCATTTTAGAGATGAAGACACAGGGTAGAGAGTTCAGTGAAGTTGTCAAAGGTCACTAGTGAGTAGCTGAGCATGGTCTTGGATCCAGACAGTCTTGGTCTGGAGCCCCTGCAGAATTTAATAGAAGCCATGTAAGGGCAAATATGGAAACAAGAGAAATGGAAGTAGCCACTTATCTCAGAAGAGCTGGACCTCCATCAGAAAGGTGGCGCACTAGCGGTGCTTACAGTCTTCAGCTTTTGGAAGAACACTGGCTTGCTCTTTTAAGGGTTAACGTGCCAAGAGGCTCATATTAGCTGGTGTCCCTTCCAGAAGTGGACACACTCTGGTCTGTGCTGAACAACATGAGGGCACGGTTTCTAGAACTCTGTGCAGCTGAAAATGAGACAGCTGTCACCCCTTCCATCTCATAGCAGCTCAGAAGGGCTTCCTGTGAGTGGCCAGGCCAGGACTGAGTAGACAGGCAGAGTGTTCTAGAACCACTTACTAAACTTTGGAATGCCCAATCCTTCTAGGTCAAAACTTTATAAAGTTGTTTTGTGTTTGGGCTTGGTGGAAGAGAGAAAAGGTGGTGATCCAGGCCCTGCTGGGTTGGCATCAGGAGAGGGCCTATGTCCCCTACTCATCCATGTCGTCCTAGCAGAGTTTGGGTGTTACGTTCTGTGACCTTAAGTGGAACAGAACTGACACAGGAGATGAACTGTTTGTTGTTCAGATTTCCTCAGTTTCTCAAGAACAGATCCAATAGGTGATGGGATCCATCAGGCAGCAAAGTCAACATGCCGAGGATTGGATGTGACCATCAGGTTGGAGCAGAATTGGGCCATGAAAGGACAAAGCATGTTCTACAAATGTGTTCACAGAGAGTGAATTCCATGGGCTTCAGACAGGTGATCTCTATGGGAGAAGCCTAGAAAGAAGTGATGACTCTAGGACTTGACTGAACATGGGAAAGAGTTTGACATTTGCAATAATTAACATTGTTTTTTTTGTACCAGATGCCAGGCTAGGTCCTTTGCATGCTATCTAAAATACTTGTCAACTGTGTGATACATATAATTTTAGAGACAAGGAAACTGACAATAGATAGCCTACATAACTTGCCCCAAGGTCACACAGTTAGTAAATGATAAACTCAGATTTGAAGCCTCATCTATAAAATCTCAAGGTCCCATTTTTTTCAAATCAGCATTGTTTCCTTTTGTTGTTCATATGCTACCTACAAGTTGCTGCTGCCTCTATGTTAATCTCTTGGCATTCTCATTATGACCCTGGCATTTTTCTCCCCACCTAGATTTATTAAGGTATAACTGACATGTAACATTGTGTAAATTAAGTACAATGTGTACCCTTGATATGCTTATATATTGCAAAATGATAACCACCATAATGTTAGCTAACACCTGCATCACATCACATAATTACCGTTCTTTTTTGTGGTAAAACTATTAAGGATCTATTCTCTTAGCAACTTTCAAGTGCACAATAAAGTATTGTTAACTATAATCACCATGCTATACATTCAGTTCAGTTCAGTCGCTCAGTCGTGTCCGACTCTTTAAGACCCCATGAATCGCAGCACGCCAGGCCTCCCTGTCCATCACCAATTCCCAGAGTTCACTTAGACTCGCGTCCATCGAGTCAGTGATGCCATCCAGCCATCTCATCCTCTGTCGTCCCCTTCTCCTCCTGCCCCCAATCCCTCCCAGCATCAAAGTCTTTTCCAATGAGTCAACTTTTCGCATGAGGTGGCCAAAGTATTGGAGTTTCAGCTTCAGCATCATTCCCTACAAAGAAATCCCAGGGCTGATCTCCTTCAGAATGGACTGGTTGGATCTCCTTGCAGTCCAAGGGACTCTCAGGAGTCTTCAAAAGTTCAAAAGCATCAATTCTTTGGCGTATACATTAGCATCCCCAAAACATATTTCTCCTAATAGCTGAAGGTTGTGTCTTTTGCCTCGACCCCCAACCCCTGGTAGCCATCATCTAGTCTCTATTTCTGTAAGTTCAGTTTTTTATTTTTGTTTATTGTATAATTGATTTACAATGTTGTGTTAATTTCTGCTATAGGGCAAAGTGATTCAGTTATCTATATTTTTTATAAAAGAATATAAAATGCACATTTATACATTCTTTTTATATTCTTTTCTATTATGGTTTATCATAGAATATTGAATAAAATACACAGATACATGTTCTTTTTATATTCTTCTCTATTATGGTTTATCATAGAATATTGAATAAAATGCACATATACACATTCTTTTTATATTCTTCTCTATTATGGTTTATCATAGAATATTGAATACAGTTCCATGTGCTATGAGCTTGCTGTTTATCCATTCTGTATATAAACACTTACATCTGCAAACCCCAACCTCCCAGTCCTTCCCTTCCCCAGCTCCCTCCTCCTTGGCAACCACAGGTCTGTCCTCATGTCCGTGAGCCTCGTTCTGTCCCGCAGATAAGCTCATTGGGTCCTACTTGAGATTCCACGTATACTTGCTATCCTGTGGTGCTTGCCTTTCTCTTTCTGATTTACTTCACTTTGTATGGTGATCCCGAGTTGCATCCGTGTTGCTGCAAATGGCATTATTTCGTTCTTTTTCGGCTTAGCAGTATTCCATTGTGTATATGCACCACACCTGCTTTAACCATTCCTCTGTTGGTGGACATTTAGGTTGCTTCTATGTCTTGACTTTGTAAATAGTGCTTCAATGAACATTGGGGTGCATGTGTCTTTTTGAATTAGCGTTTTTTTCTGGACATAGGTCCAGGAGTGGGACTGTTGGATCATGTGGCAATTCTATTTTTAGTTTTTTGAGGAACCTCCATACTATTTTCCATAGTGGCTGTGCCAACTTACATTCCCACCCCAGCGTAGAAAAGTCAAAGTGAAAGTCACTCCGTCATGTCTGACTCTTGTGACGCCATGGCCTGTAGCCTGCCAGGCTCCTCTGTCTATGGAATTTTCCAGGCAGCAATACTGGAGTGGGTTGCCATTTCCTACTCCAAACAGTGTAGAAAGGTTTCCTTTTATCTATACCCTCTCCCATCTGTTATTTGTTGACTTTTTAATGATGATCGTTCTGACTGCTATGAGGTGGTAACTCATTGTAGTTTTGATTTACATTTCTCTAATAATTAACAGTGTTGAGCATCTTTTCCTGTGCTTATTTACCATCTGTATTTCTTCTTTGGGAAAATATCTATTTAGGACTTCTGCCCATTTTGGGATTGGAATATTTGATTTTTTTGTTGTTCTTGAGTTGTACATGCTGCTTGTGTGCATGCGTGCTAAGTTGCCTCATCGTGGTCAACTCTTTGTGACTCTGTGGGCCCCTCCTCTGTCCATGGGATTCTCCGTGTAAGATTAGTGGCGTGGGTTGCCATGCCCTCCTCCAGGGGATCTTCCTCACCCAGGGGTCAGTCGTGCGTCTCTTAAGTCTCCTGCATTGGCAGGCAAGTTCTTTACTACTAGCGCCACACAGGAAACCCAGTGGCTTATGTAGTTTGGAAATTAAGCCCTGGTTGGTTGCATTGTTTGCAACATTTTCTCCCGTTCTGTGTCTTTCTGTTTTATTTATGGTTTATTTATGTTTGTTTTTATTTCTATTGCCTTGAGACCGACATGGAAAACACTGGTCTGATTTAAGGTTCAGCTTTTTTAGACTCCACATATAAATGAGATTGTACAGCATTTGTCTTTCTCTGTCTGACTTATTTCACTTAGCATAATGCCCTTATGGCCCTATTGCTGCAAATGCCAAGGGCCCCAATCTTAATCACCAGACCAGTGGCTCTTGATCAGGATCTATACACTTGAATCATTAGGGAACATTTAAAAAATATTTATGCCCAGATCCCACCCCAGATGAGTTAAATCATAATCTCCGGAGAGGGGAGCAGGCATCTACGAAAGTTTCCCAGTGGTTCTCTTGACCAGCTAGGGCAGAACACTGCACCAAACTCCGCTTCCTCCAGGTAAGCATGACAGGAAACAGCAGAGAATTCTACTCCTGACCTGGTGCCTAGGACTTGGGCATGGGAGTTTAAGGCCAATATATTAACCAGTTAGGACTCTAGGCCCAGAGAAAATCAAATAAAGTAGAAGCCTTACCATAGAAACAAGAAAAACAATTCTAGATACAAAAATCAGCATTCAGAGTCAGGATGGGATGACCAGAAAGCTCAGACACTGAATCCCAAACTAGGGTCCTCAAATTTCTTCAAGTTCACTGTGATCAGCAACAGGAGACACAAACTCTGGGGGCTGAGCCTGCAGATGAAGGTCCAGTGGCAGCAGTGCAGAGAACAAAGCTCCACCGGCCGGAGGGCAGACAGGTCATCACCTGTCCCACCTCCAGGCAGCCTGCTCTGAGCGAGATGAACTCCCATATGTCGTTTCACTAAAGCTCGGATTGTTCTGCAGGACTCCTAAGGCCTTTGTAAAGCTTAAGCAGTACTAAGATTCAATTGTTTGAAATGTCTTCTCTGCTTTCAGATTGACCGTTAGGTTTACACTCGGGGTTTGTCTTCTGCCCCTTCTAATTTTTCTGTCTCCCTCCCACCTCTACCTCAAATTGCCAAGCAATCAGTCTGATTGACTCCTAGTAGGAAAAACATCTCTGCACATCTCACGCCTTCCAGGAGGGCTTCTTTGAGCAGCAGTGCAGGACATGGCCAGCTTTGCTAGGCCACAGGGCTCACCGGAATTGGCACATGCTCTGTGTCGGCAGGCAGCAGGGTCAGCTGGTGAGAGCGCCTGGCTTCTTCCCCGAATTTTTCAGAAGAGGAATCTGAATCCCACGAATCACTTGCCTCTGGGACCAGAGGCTATTTTGGGCCTTCACTCATCCAGTGGAAAGTCAGGGGTGGTGTCATCTGAAACTGCCAAAGAATATCCTATTTCACCGTTATCCAGGACATGTCGCTAGAGGAAATGGAAGCAATGTCAAAGGGACCAAATACTGGGGTCAGTATTTCTTCGTTTTTATTTCAGGGTCATTTCTCCTCACCCGTTTCTTCCATTTTCAGCTCACCCTTTCCACTCCTCTGGTTCAGGTCTTCATTACTTCCAGTCTGGACTCTCAGAACAGTCTTCTGGTGTGTTCTCTACCTCCAGTCTGTTCCCCCATCCCAATCTGTTCCCTCATGATAGCAGAAGGATCGCCCTGAAGATTCAGTGGAAACCATGAGAAGACAGTTTGTAGCACATCTGAAGGAAGAGCAACACCTGAATGCTGACTTGGCAGGAGAGAGGGATGCTGCCCTTACACACTGTAAGGGCGCTGGTAAGGGCACAAGTCCGGTGCTCTTGCAAAAGGTTGAAACTGACAGACTGAGTGGAATGTTTTAGGGTAACAGTTGGTACACACAGTATTGGCGCTTCCGAGGAAGGCCTCAAGAAGTCATTCAAGACGAACTTGTTTGCTCAGCACTTGTGTGATAGCATGATGATCGTATAGGATGAAGACCTAATTATGCCCATTTCTCAAGAAAGAGAGGCTGAGGGAAGCTGGATGACTTGCCAAACATTGCTCAGTGAGCACATAGCAGAATGAGAATATAAATTCAGAGGATGTGCGCTTTCCCATATGCCATATTCATACAGATAGATTGATGCAATGATGGATGGGTGGAGCAATGGATGGATGAATGGATAGATGGATGGGCCATATGATTTCCCTTCCTTTGACATATTGAAGGGATTTCCATTGCTGACAGAGCATATATCAGTCAGACTGGCATTCAGAGCCTTATAGATATGTTTATAGATTATTTTCCTAGTGTATTGCCCAGACAACTCCCAGCCTACCCTTCCCCATCCCCCAATACACTTTGCATTCTCCCTCCTCCATGCCTTTGCTCACTTCCTGATTCCCTGATTGTGAAAGCCCCACCAAGCATAAACCACTGCCAGATAAAATACAAGATTCCCAGCTAAATCTGAATTTCAAATAAATATTGAATAATATTTAATATAAATATGTCCAAATACTGCATGGGACATACTTAAAATATTATTTGTATTTATTTAAATTCAAACTAAACTTGATGGAGTTGGAATTTTTATTGCTAAATCCAGCAGCCCTGCCCGTGAGATGTTGCCTTATATGTATCCACCGATTTTACTCAGCCCATCTCAAAATGGGACTCAGCATCCTCTTTGTATTTTCCACACATAATTCACTTTTACCAAATCATTGGTGAACAGTGTGGATTTTATTGAAGGTTTCTTAGTAAACATGAAAGGTAGAATTCCCATTCCATAAAGTGAAGAGGAACTAAAAAGCCTCTTGATGAAAGTGAAAGAGGAGAGTGAAAAAGTTGACTTAAGCTCAACATTCAGAAAATGAAGATCATGGCATCCGGTCCCATCACTTCATGGGAAATAGATGGGGAAACAGTGGAAACAGTGTCAGACTTTATTTTTTGGGGCACCAAAATCACTGCAGATGGTGATTGCAGCCATGAAATTGAAAGACGCTTACTTCTTGGAAGAAAAGTTATGACCAACCTGGATAGTATATTTAAAAGCAGAGACATTACTTTGCCGACTAAGGTCCTGACATGAGTCTGAGTGAACTCCAGGAGTTGGTGATGGACAGGGAGGCCTGGCGTGCTGCGATTCATGGGGTCGCAAAGAGTCGGACACGACTGAGTGTCTGAACTGAACTGAACTGAATACCTAAACGTTTATCTTCAAAATTCTTATTTAAAATGGACTCCTGAGCCACATTTTAAAGGAATTATTTTTGTTTTTACATTTTTAAAAACTTTGACTTTGTACTGGGGTATAGCCAGTTGACAGTGTTGTGTTAGTTTCAGGTACACAGCAGAGAGACTCAGTCATACATATACAAGTATGCGTTCTCCCCCAATTCCCCTCTAGGCTGCCACATAACATTGAGCAGAGTTCCTCATGCTATACAATAGTGCCTTGTTGGTGTTCCATTTAAAATATAGCAGTGTGCACATGTCCACCCCAAACTCCCTAGCTATCCATTCCCCTCCCCTTCCCACGCCCCCACGCCTCCAGGCAACCATAAATTCACAAGTCTGTGAGTCTGTTTCTGTTTTGTCAGTTCAATTGTATCATTTCTTTTTAGATTCCACATGTAAGGGATGTCTTACACTATTTCTCCTTCTCTGACTTCCTTCACTCAGTATGACAGTTTCTAGATCCATCCATGTTGCTGCAAGTGCTGAGCCCTAGTTCTTTTGAGCCCTTCTCTACAGGGCATTCAGCCCTACTTTCCAGCTCCCACTCTCTGTTATGCAGGGACACTTCCATCTTGCAAATCCAGACACTGGCTGAAGGCGCTTTTGAACATGATGATGAACTTATCGAAGCACCCTTCCCATTAAGCAGGCCTCTCCTCCCTATAAGTGAATCATCTACTAAGAAGATAAAATTGTTCCCACATGTTATAGAATCTTCAAGGTTCAATTTTATAAGGCCTTTAGGATTTTCCCAGGAAAAAGTAATTGCTACCTTCCCAGGCAGTAGTTATTAATGTCTAGGAGATTGAGGCCCTTGTTTTACTCTACATTCTTCTAGGACCACGGGCATTTTCATTCATCTATTCACCCCCTGCAGTCCGTCTAACCATCAAGCACTCAACAAGTGTCTATGAGGTTGAATGGCACAGTGTAACACCACATTTTAAGGGCATTTAACCCTAAGTGTATACAAAATTCTTAGCAACAGCAAAAGGAATGGGTCCCAGCAGTCGGGGAAAGCTACTAGATCATCCAATTGAGCGGTTTTCCATCCTGGTTGCATGTTACACATCTGGGGAGTTTTGTAAAAAATCTTGAGGTCTAGATGCCATCCCAGATCAAGTGAACCAAAATCTCTAAGGGTGGAGCTCAGACATCGCTATTGTTTTCAAAGCTCCCAAGTGATTTTACTGGTCAGACAAGGTTGAAAATGATGACTGGTTGGTAAAGATCAGGACCAATATTCTTCTTTGGATCTAATCTATTTAAAGGAGTTAGAATGGAATATGAGGGAGAGTTATGGATTTCTTTTCATTTTTTCCCATATAGTATGTTTACTAGTTCATACAGTGATTTCACACATGCACATGCCACACCCACAGCCCAATCTAGCCATTGCGACTTCACCATGTGGTCCCTTTGTGAGTGTGAGAATCGGTGGATGCAGCCATGCTGTGCAAATATGAAGTTTTGGCTTTGACTGGGTTGGGCCCAGTTCAAAGTTCCTGATTCCGCTTTGACTGGCTTGTGCTCTGGCTTCACAAAGACATCAATAGCTGGGATACATTTCAGGGAGGAAAGGATGAAGGACTTGCCAGAGCAGAATTGGCCAGCTTCCCACACCTCCACCCCACCACACACCAACCTGAACTGACCATCTCAGGAAAACCAAGGACACAGCTTCATCCTGGTATGGATACATTCCACCTGAAGCTCCTCCAGGCTTTGTGCAGCAGAACTCCTTTCAGTGTGTGTGACTGTAAAGAGATGGATTCTTGAAGTGGAAACTCTGAGGAATAAGGATGAACATGAACAGAGAGAAAACATGGGCCTGAGAGTCAGTAGACTGGAATCCCTGACCTTACTCTGCCCTTCTCCAGCTGTGAGATCTGGGCAAGACCCTCCTCACTTCTCTCAGTCTTGGTCATCTCCTCTGCAACAGGAGGACAGTGGATTTGATGATCTTAAAGTTCCCCCCAGCTCTAAATACCCCATGGATTCTATCTTGAAATAGCACATGAGAAGTCTGTTGGAACTCTGCGAACCAACCACTTCTAAGAAACTAAATTCTCCCCCGAGCCTCACTTACACATGTGCTCAGATGATATGCTAAAATGAGCATTGGATGGGGAACAGAGAATAAGGTCAGGGTCCAGCCCTGCCTTGCTGTTTTTCCATTCAGTTGTGTCTGACTCTATGCAATCCCATGGACTGCAGCATACCGAGCTTCCCTGTCCTTCACTGTCTCCCGGAGCTTGCTCAAACTTGAATTGGTGTCATGTTCTTGAGAAAAACATGCTCCCTCTCTGCACCTTCGTCTTCTCAGCTGTAATCTGAGGTTATATCCTCTCTTGGCGGTATCTTTCAGCTTGGTCATGCCAGGGATATTGGGTGTGCTGGTAGCTGAGAATTCACGTTGCAGTGAATGTGAAATTTATTTATTTATTAAAAAAAATTTTTCATTGGGGTATAGTTGCTTTACAATGCTGTGTTAATTTCTGCTGTACAGCAAAGTAACTCAGCTATATGTATACATATATCCCCTCTTTTTTGGATTTTGTTCCCATTTAGGTCACCACAGAGCGCTGAGTAGGGTTCCCTAAGCAATACTATAGGTTTTCATTAGTTATCTATTTCATACATAGTAGTGTATATATGTCAATTCCAATCTCCCAATTCATCCCATCCCCCTTCCCCCCTTGGTATCCAAACATTTGTTCTCTACGTCTGTGTCTCTACTACTGTTTTACAAATAAGTTCATCTATACCATTTTCTAGATTCCACATGTAAGTGATATTATACGATACCTGTTTTCTTCTTTCTGTCTTCATTCTGTATGACAGTCTCAAAGTTCATCCACATCTCTACAAATGACCCAATTTCATCCCTTTTTATGTCTGAGTAATATTCCATTGTATATGTGTACCACATTTTCTTTATCCATTCCTCTGTTGATGGACACTTAGGTTGCTTCCATGTCTTAGCATGAAATTTAAGCATAATACAACATTGAAAATGTGGACAAGAGAGCAGAATTAAAGTTGGAGAAGACACCATTTGTCTAGGGCCAAGGGGTAAGCCAAGTTCAGATGCAAGCAAAAGGAAGGGACAGAGAGAAGGAGGGTAGGAGGAAGGCAAAGAATTCACAAGTAAAGTGTAAGTTTTAGGTTATTTTATCCAGCCTAGGAAAAATACCCGCAATAGTATTTTCATTTAAGTAATGGAAATTATATCACATTTCAGAAAGAAAGCTCTTCAAATGAACAACTATTTGTTTGCAAAATCATTTCTCTTTGTGGTTAAAAAAAAGCTTTTTTTCCTCTGTAAACTGATGTGACTTTTTCAGAAGAGATCTGACTAGATCCATAAGCTCATATTTTGCCACTTCTCACTGATGAATGATAACTGTGTCTCAAACTCTTGGGTCTTAGTTTTTTTGTTTTCATTCTTTTTTTCCTTTCATCTCTTTAAGGGTCATTTTAGGAAACTTCAATTTGAGATGCACACTTTTTAGCTTCACACTTGAGGCCCATGGTGATCTGGCATCACTTAGGGTTTCAGAGCCCTTGCCCCCATGCTCCCCTGGACAGCCCTCAGGATCCAGTTTTCCTGAAACACCCACTGCCTGCTTCCCATCAGTACCTTGCCCTTCTCACCCCTGGCCCTTTGCTTGTCCTTGCTTACTCCTGTCCTTGGATAACTAAGTCCTTCAAGACTCAACTTCGGTGCCACATCCTGCACGACATTGCTCCTCATTTTCCAAGCTAGGAACCATCTTCTTCAGGCCCTGTCCTAACGCCTCCATCCCACACTAGCCCTTGGTCTCACTGGACCTTGAGCATTTTCAGTCCTGCTATAACACTCCTAGAACACAGTTTTCTTTTTTTTAATGTATTTTATTGAAGTAGAGCTGATTTACAGTGTCATGGTAGTTTCCACTGTGCAGCAAAATGACAGTCATACATATATATACAATCTTTTTCATGTTCTTTCCATGATGGTTTATCATAGGATGCTGAATAGAATTTCCTGTGCTAGACAGTAGGACCTTGTTGTTTATCCATTCCGCGTGTAATTGTTTGCATTGGCTCATCTCAGACTCCCAATCCATCCCTCCCCCTTGTCAATCACAAGTCTGATCTCTATGTCTGTGAGTCTGTTTCTGTTTTGTAGATAAGTTCATTTGCGCCATATTTTAGATTTCACATATATATGATACCATATATCTCTTTCTCTTTCTGACTTACTTCAGTTGGTAAGGTAATCTCTAGTTGCACCCATGTTGCTGCAGATGCATTATTGCATTCTTTTTTATGGCTGAGTAGTCTTCCATTGTATATATGAACCACATCTTCTTTATCCATTCATCTGTTGGTGGTAATTTAGGTGGTTTCCATGTCTTGGCTACCGTGAACTGTGCTGCACTGGGGTGCATGTATCTTTTTGAATTAGAGTTATTTTTGGATATATGCTCAGGATTGGGATGACTGGATCATGTGACAAGTCTATTTTTAGTTTTTTTAAGGAATTTCCTGGCTGTTCTCCATAGTGGCTGTACCAACTTACATTCTCACCAACAGCACAGGAGGGTTCCCTTTTCTCCATGTCCTCTTCAGCGTTTGTTATTTGTAGACCTTTTCATGGTGGCACTCTGACTTCCATGAGTTGGTACCTCATTGTAGCTTTGATTTGCACTTCTCTAATAATTAGTAATGTTAGTATCTTTTCATGTGTTTGTTGGCCATCTGTTTATCTTCTTTGGGAAACTGTCTATTTCGGATCTCTGCACATTTTTCAATTGGGTTGTTTGTTGTTGTTCTTGTTGTTGTAGAGATGTATGAACTGAACACAGCTTTCTTGACAGCAAATTTGCTTCTCAGGACAGTACACAGTATAGTGGGTATGAGAACCAGCCTGGCTGTCAGACAGACCTGGGTTTGAATTCTGGTTCTGCCGCTGGTTTCTGGGTGTCCTTCAAGAGGTTACTTGCACTCTCAGTGCTTTAGTTTACTCCCATGTAAAAGGTGGAGGGCACCAACTTCATGGAGTTGCCAGGAGACTCAATGAGATAGTATATGTGAAACAGCAATACAGCTCTTATTGTACATCATGCACTGTGAACACCTGCTATGTATCAAAATCAAATAAGCCCAAATAATATCTTGCTTTTGACAATTTAATAGTCAGACATTGTTAAATATGAACTTTGCCAAAAGAGTATTTAAACCACTGCTACTCCATCAGATCTGCTAGGTGAAGCCCATCTTGACACAGGAAAAAGCAGAAGGAAATGGTATTTATCAGTGTCTATTCCATGTAGGAGCTTTCCTGGTGACTCAGTGGTAAAGAATCCACCTGCCAATGCAAGAGACACAGGTTCAGTCCCCAGTTGGGAAGATCCTCTGGAGAAGGAAATGGCAACCCACTCCAGTACTCTTGCCTAGAAAATCCCATGGACAGAGGAGTCTAGCAGGCCACAGTCCATGGGGTTGCCAGAGAGTCAGACATGACTTAATGAGTAAACAACAAAGACTCGATATTTAATTTGAAGAAAGTCACCTGATTAGATGCCTGTTGGCCGGAATGCAATTGGCTACTTGAATGGTCTATTTGTGGTGAACTGAGAAATAAGTGGTGAGCTTGCAAGCTTTTCTGAATTCTGTCTACTGCCTTATTTCTACCATCTCCACTGGTGAATTTAAGATACATAGCATTGCCCTTGAAAGAAAGGATTTCACTTTAAAAATTGTTTTCTTTCCAAGGACATGTCAATATACCAAAGACATCAAATGTTCCCAAGGAAGAATAATGACATACAAAGGTTACATTTCACTGTGTGAACTTAGGCAAGTCATTTCATGTCTCTCAGACATAGTCTTCTCATCTATAAAATGACAGAGCTGAACATAATGATCTTTAAGCTCTGAAATTTCCTGATTCTGAGTTGTTATACATTCTCTCTTCTTTTGATAGCTCAATATGTGCCTTAAGGCACACAGGATACAGAAATATAGAAATTTGACCTATATAGGATGTTTTCGCCAAATGCAAAGAACAAAACAGAAATAAAAGCAATTTTACTTATGGAGTTGTGGTTTCCATTGCTACTCATAAATTCGTATAGTATTAGTAATAATAGCACCTCCTGAAAATTTAATAATACCTTTACATTTGAACAGGGCTTTTTGAGATTTTTCAAAGGCTTTTATGCTCATTGTTCAGAGGTCACCAGACTATTGAAAAACATTGCTACAATAGCATGAAAGACCAATGCAGAGAAAGCCTGAATTCTATCTGTATATCTAGCATTTATTAGGCATCCATCATTTCTAAGTTTTGTAAAGAAACATTAAAGGCACACCCTGGGATCAAGACTCATGCCATCTAAGAGTTAAGATGTGCAAACACATCCAGCTACAAATTAAGAGTATGAAAGTACTGGGCAAACAAGGCCTGCTTAAAACATCCCAGCAACCAGGCAACAGGCCAAGAGGTCATTCTAGGATTTTTCTGCCTTAATAATAATCTCTTCAAAGTGTGCAGTGCTTTAGAGGTTCCAGAACCTTTCCCATGCCTTTCTTAATTTAATCCTTAGAACAGACACGCACATATACCATCATTGCCACCACTTCCATATCTTTGCAGTATTCTCGGCTTCTTATTTGATAGATGGGAAAACTAGGATTCAGCATTGTCAGAAAACCTGCCTTAGGTCAAGAAATCAATTTAACGCTGACACAAGATTCACATCCATATCTTCTGAGTCTTAATACTGCTTTCTTATCACTTTTTTCTAACCTGAGAATTCATGGAGAATGAGGGGGTGGTTGTAAAATTCTGGACGTTTTGGTTACCGTCAGGTTGAATGAGAGAATAGGTGTGCCTGGATGAGGCAGGGAAGCCCAGATACCTGGAGGAAGAGAATGAGAGCCTTTAGTCACTTAAACCTTTTAAATTGAAAAGGTATTTTTGTGTCCATTTACAGGTCAGGAAACTAGACTCAGATTAGTCCAACATCACATATCTAGTGGCAACCTCAAGATTTGAACCTAGATGTGCCAGACTTTAAATAAAATAACTAGAAGCATAAGTTTTGGCTTGAGCCCTGCTACCTACAGAGATCTTGGTCTAGCCAGCTCCCTAAGCCCTGTGTCTTTATTATGAAATGAGGCTAATAGTAACCACTGATAAGATCTTGTTTTACGTATTAGGTGAGATAATTCCGGTGACACTCGGTATGGTATCTGGTGTATAGGTAACGTTCTGTAACTATTAGATACCAAGATTGTTTGCTATATCTCACTACTTCTCCTAAGTACCATCCCTCCCCTCCTCAGTGCCATTCCAGGAAGATTCAAGTGAATGTAAGAGATATGATCAGGTGGAATGATGGATGTGTATTACTGCCCTGAGACTGTCTGCCTAATCCTGTCTTCCCTTGGACTGAGTTTTTTTTTTGTGTGTGTGTGTGTGTGTGCAAGTCCTTACTATTATCTTGCCCACTAGGCATGCCTGGATGTCAGTGCTGAATGTGGCTCAGAGTTCCACTGGAATGCCTGAAATCCTCTGAACCCCTTCTCTGCGGCTGGCCTTTGATCCATCGACACAAGCATGTGGGTTGGACAGAGCTGGGTAGATCAGAGGTGAACATGGATCTAAGTAGGAAAGCCAGGCTCTACTCTCTGGAAGTTTGAAAGTGGCATTGGGAAAGACGTGACAAGTTTGCTTCTTTCTGGCTCTCACATGTAAACCTGAGATCTCTGGGATGGCCATACACCTTCCTGTCAGCTGAGGATGACTGCCTACAGAGAGAGGGGGTGAAACCAGCCTGCAGAGGAAAGCAGTGGTGTGAGGGTTTCCTGCCTCTGTCTCCTCCTAAGGCCTGGCTTTAACCTGTCTTTGGGTTCCATGTCTTGTCCTCCATGTCACCTCAGGAGTCCCACCTATTTCAGTAGCAACTGGGGCCCTGGGGCCCTGTTACTCAGCCCACACAGTGCAGGAATCTAAACCCCAGATCTCCTTTGAGTCATGAGGCTTTCTTCATTAGGAAACAGGACACTGAAAGTGCATACCCAAGCACCCAGAGGAGCACTTAAGCCAACCTGTGTCTGGACTGAAGCTGTAAGATAAGCTATTTCAGATGATTTGGGCTTTAAGGCCATGAGATAATATAAAATACTACCACCTAAGATTTCAGGGGTTCCAACTGAACTCTGAACCACATTCATCACTATCATCCAGACATGCCTACAATGGGTAAGATAATAGTAAGGGTTTGCACAAAAAAATTCAGTCCTAGGGAAGACAGCATTAGGTGGACTGTCTCAGTGCAGTAATATAGCCTTAGTCATTGAAGGAGAAGGGCGGACTCCAGCTCAGTATCATGCCTCCCAACCCATTTCCCCTGGGCATCGCCTCTGGATTCTATAGAGCAATGGGAGGGTATATCTGGAGGCAGAAGAGTGCTGTGATGAAAACCATCAAGCTTAGGACTTCCCTGGTGGTCCAGTGGTGCCTTGCCATTCAGAGGATATGGGTTTGATTCCTGGTCAGGGAACTTAAATCCCACATGCGGTGAAGCAACGAAGTGTGCGCACAACAATTAGAGAGTCCCTGCACTGCAACAAACTATCCTGCATGATGCAAGGCCCCTGGGACCCACTGAGACTCAGCACAGCCAAATAAATAAACATTAAAAAACCAAAACAGGCTTCCCTGGTGCCTCAGTAAAGAACCTGCCTGTAATGCAGGAGACCCAGGTTCCTTCCTGGAGAAGGAAATGGCAACCCACTCCACTATCCTAGTGGGAAATCCCGTGGACAGAGGGGCCTGGTGGGGTCGCAAAGAGTCGGACATGACTGAGTGACTAAACTACCACCACCGAAAAAAAAGAAAATTCGAGGTCAGACTCGCTAAGAACTGAGGCCACTGGCAGTTTGGCAGCCATGCTAGAACATCACACAGAAGAGGCATTGGTTCTACCGCTACTGCATGGAACTCATATGACCTTGACCCCCCGCCTTGGCCAGGGTGTTAGGTGAAAGACTGTGGTGTTTGGCAAAAGCAGCTCCCTAGGAACTTGGATGGAGAAGGCAATGGCACCCCACTCCAGTCCTCTTGCCTGGAAAATCCCATGGATGGAGGAGCCTGGAAGGCTGCAGTCCATGGGGTTGCGAAGAGTGGGACACGACTGAGCGACTTTACGTTCACTTTTCACTTTCATGCGTTGGAGAAGGAAATGGCAACCTACTCCAGTGTTCTTGCCTGGAGAATCCCAGGGACAGGGGAGCCTGGTGGGCTGCCGTCTATGGGGTCGCACAGAGTCGGACACTACTGAAGTGACTTAGCAGCAACAGCAGGAACTTGGATAGAATGAGGCAGGTGTCCCATAGAAACCCAAAGGATAAAAGTTTGATACACACACAGTAGCCTCTATGGGCTCTTGGAAATAATTAAGGGAGGGAAGTCTTTAAAAAGTAATACCAGAAGTACTTCAAGAGCAATTCAGGCTAGTGAGGAGGTGGGAGCAGTAAAGCACAAGCTGAAAAATGACAGTCTCTCCTAGGACATGAATATGAACTCAGGGAACACTAAAGACTGGGACTGAAGGACCTGAAAGAAGGTAATGAGGCTGAAGATTCAGGCCAGTGGTGTCAAGTGCAGATGGCTGCTGAGCTGTGGGACTGAGAGTCATCCAACTTCCTAACCTGAACCTCTTCACCTTAAGGCAAATGGTAACCTGGTTGACTTACAGAGAACCTCTCCTCTTTGAATATCACTACACACATCCTCATTAGGGATTAAAAGAGCAGAGAAGATGCTAGCCAGTGCAAGACTCTACTTGGATTTTCCTGGTGTCGAGGATGGTATTTGGTATATTAACTCTGAAGGGCCTGACAGGTGCCCTAGGGATTCAGGAAGGAGTGGGTATCCTATTCATAAGGAGGAAGAAGATCCCCAGTGAAGTCACTGCGGTGGAAAGGTAGAGTGGGATTCTGTGGTTGCACACCTCAATGACAGTTCTACCACTTAGCAACCACATAACACTGAGCATGCTAATTAACTTCTCCTCCAATTTCTGCAAAACTTGATAACAATATATGAAGGCAGTACTTGAAAAGTGCCTTTTATTTTCCCTGTTATAAACTATGACTCTCTTGTAATCCCATTGCTACTTTCCTTTGCTCTTTCAAAGCCAAAATGCCCAGGGGACCAGGCAAATAACTTCAGAGCGTGTGGAGCCATGAGCACCGAACCAAGGCATGCAGGGGAATGCCTGTCCCGTCTGAAGAGACTTCCTTAGATCCAGCCTACTCTCACTGTGGAAATGCCAGCCTGGGATCATCAGATGTGATTTTTCAAGAGATGCCAGAAATGTGGAGTTTCACATGCAGTCTCTCATTTTAAATGTCGCAACTAATTCCTTTTTTTTTTTTTTTTAACAAACACATTATGAGGCAAATCCACAACAAGCTGCACTCAGTGCGTGGCTGCTGGCTTTTCTTGAGAGAAGAGGGAGCCTGAGATCCAGCCTTAATCTTTCCTCAGAAACCAGTTCAAAGCCCTGAGGCATCACTGGTTTCCTCCAAACCTAAGGCCAGAAACTGAGGGAGGAGGGAAGACTAGATGTAGCGGTTGTTCCTGGAACTCCTAGAGGGGCTCTCGGTGACCCATGTGGGACCAAGGAAGGGCTTCTGGGTCCCACCTGCAGCTTTCAGACGTCCCAGGGGGTGGATGACATCTCTTCAGTTCCCATCTTCCTGCTCTGGAACTCAAATGCTATGAAACTCAAGTTCCCCCATGCGTGACATTCCATGCTCTAGGAAGTGTTCCAGCGTCCTGGTTCTCTTCTGAACCAGGGTTGTTCAGAACTCTCACCACTCTCCCAAGAACTGGGTTGTCGTGATTATCCTCGACGCAAACCCAAGGGATGTACAAAGTTTGTGGAGGGACTGATGGATTTTGACATTATCTCTCAGGTTGCTCAAACTCAAACGATAAACAAATCACTTTGGGAATCAGGTAGAAGAGGGAATGCCACTGAGAGAGTCAGGCGCAAACAAATGCAGATGGAGGTCTCCTAAAGGAATTGCCAGCAGAGAAATTCAGCACATTACAATAAGGTCATGCGATTTCTATAGATTAAGATGCTATCAAATTCACAAAGAACATGGCAATCTTTAAATAAACCCTAGACCAGCAGAGGGGGATCACTCTTCCAAGGATTTTATCTTTAATAACCAAATGACTTTTAAATCATCTATGTCTAGTATTGCAGACAGAATGAAAGCTGAGAACTCACGTGTGTTAAACACATACCGTGCTAAACCATGCACGATGTTTATATATGTTCTCTAGCTATGGGAGATGATACAAGTTACTTCAACAGACTGAGACTCAATTTGCATCTGTAAAACAAGAATGATAGTATATCTATCTTGTAGGATTATGCTAGGAAATAAGGCAAAGTGTATGAAAACCCCTGGTATTGGGCTTGGTACATACTAAGAATTCAGTAAAACATCACTATCATTATCTTATTACTTCAGTGATTCCTCACAACAGCTGAGGGATATTATTTGCATTTCAAGATGAAAATTTAAGTGCACAGAGATTACTGCTCTGAATTGCCTGCCCAAATTCTTTGAGGTAATACATTAAGGAGCCAGGACTGGAATTTGAGTTTGCTTTTTTAAAATTGAAGTAGATGATATTAAGAAGAGGTGGCAAGAATACACAGAAGAACTGTACAAAAAAGATCTTCACAACCCAGATAATCAGGATGGTGTGATCACTCACCTAGAGCCAGACATCCTGGAATGTGAAGTCAAGTGGGCCTTAGAAAGTATCACTATGAACAAAGCTAGTGGAGGTGATGGAATTCCAGTTGAGCTATTTCAAATCCTGAAAGACGATGCTGTGAAAGTGCTACACTCAATATGCCAGCAAATTTGGAAAACTCAGCAGTGGCCACAGGACTGGAAAAGGTCAGTTTTCATT
>SJYX01000505.1:153687-183159 GCA_006410675.1 Oreotragus oreotragus
CTAGACAGCATATTAAAAAGCAGAGACATTACTTTGCCAACAAATGTCCATCTAGACAAGGCTATGGTTTTTCCAGTGGTCATGTACGGATGTGAGAGTTGGACTATAAAGAAAGCTGAGTGCTGAAGAATTGATGCTTTTGAACGGTGGTGTTGGAGAAGACTCTTGTGAGTCCCTTGGACTGCAAGGAGATCCAACCAGTCCATCCTAAAGGAGATCAGTCCTGGGTGTTCATTGGAAGGACTGATGCTGAAGCTGAAAGTCCAATACTTTGGCCACCTGATGCAAAGAGCTGACTCATTTGAAAAGACCCTGATGCTAGGAAAGATTAAAGGCAGGAGGAGAAGGGGATGACAGAGATGAAATGGTTGGATGGCATCACCGCCTCAATGGACATGGGTTTGGGTGGACTCTGGGAGTTGGTGATGGACAGAGAGGCCTGGCGTGCTGCAGTTCATGGGGTCGCCAAGAGTCAGACGTGACTGAGCAACTGAACTGAACTGATAGTTAATTTACAATGTTCCAGGTATACAACAAAGTGATTCAGTTGAATATATATATATATATATATTATTTTTCAGATCCTTTTCCATTATAGTATAATATATTGAATCTAGATCCCTGTGCTATACAGTAGGTCCTTGTTGTTTATCTATTTTATATACAGTAGTGTGTATCTGTTAATCCCAAATTTCTAATTTATCTCTCACCCTACTCAGGTTTGCTTTTGCTTTTTTTCCCTACAAAGTTCCTTTTCTTATTTGATGATGTTAGAAGCCAATTTGCTAAATTTTTCTTGTCAGAGTTATTTTTCTCTTCAAGCAAAATGGAATGAGGCAGCATTTAGCACCTGACTAAACCTCCCTACAGCCCTTGGTTCATCATTGCCGCCTTCCCCTCCTCCACCCAAACTATATCACCCCCTTGANTTCCCTACAAAGTTCCTTTTCTTATTTGATGATGTTAGAAGCCAATTTGCTAAATTTTTCTTGTCAGAGTTATTTTTCTCTTCAAGCAAAATGGAATGAGGCAGCATTTAGCACCTGACTAAACCTCCCTACAGCCCTTGGTTCATCATTGCCGCCTTCCCCTCCTCCACCCAAACTATATCACCCCCTTGAGGCCCAGGGCCAGGCCCACTACTGTCAGTGCCCCTTGGCCATGAGTCTTGGTTCTGGGGTGTCCATCCCAGGCCAAGTTACCCTCACACCTAGGTCCTTGTTGTTTATCTATTTTATATACAGTAGTGTGTATCTGTTAATCCCAAATTTCTAATTTATCTCTCACCCTACTCAGGTTTGCTTTTGCTTTTTTTCCCTACAAAGTTCCTTTTCTGATTTGGTGATGTTAGAAGCCAATTTGCTAAATTTTTCTTGTCAGAGTTATTTTTCTCTTCAACCAAGATGGAATGAGGCAGCATTTAGCACCTGACTAAACCTCCCTATGGCCCTTGGTTCATCATTGCCACCTTCCCCTCCTCCACCCAAACTATATCATCCCCTTGAGGCCCAGGGCCAGGCCCACTACTGCAAGTGCCCCTTGGCCATGAGTCTTGGTTCTGGGGTGTCCATCCCAGGCCAGGTTACCCTCACACCATGCAGCTGTTTTCTCACAAAAGAGGGCTTCCTGGATGGGTCTGCCCCTCAGCACAGGGTTCGTACTCTCATTTCTTGTGACTCTCCCTGAGTTCCTGAACTTTGTCCTGTCCATCACAATGTTCCTTGCTCCTTCGTCCTGACATCTGATCTGGCTTCTTCATCTTGACCCTCAGACCTCTGGTTGGCATGGATCCAACAAGCCTTGTTCCACTCTTAGAACTCACCACCCCCCCACCTCCCACAACTTGGCATGCTCATCCTTGACTGAGGTGAGGCTGAAACTCAGTGAGCTCAGCAGATCAGCTCCTAAAACAAACATTGTCAATTTTAATGGGAGAGCCCACCATTTCTTTAATAACAGCTGATTTTCTGAAAGCAAAGCAGATGGGGTGACAAAACATTTCAGTGTTAAGACTAACTCAGCCTGATTTCAGAAGCATTAAAAAATGTTTGCCTCTCTCTCCTCTGTGTGTGTGTGTGTGTGTGTTACTGTTTCATGAGATAAGGATTATCACTCTGCCTATCACACAAAAGAGGAAACTGAAGCACAGAGAGCTTAAGTAACCTGCTCAAAGTCACACAGGTAGTGAGGCGTAGAGGCAGGATGCCAACCTAGGATGTCTCCAGTTTGTAAGTTAACCAGATAAAGAATGGAGAAAGGAGAACATGAGCAAAGGCAAAGAAGAGTTAGGTAGCAGACACTGGTCCTGGTGTGCTCATATCCCAAGGTTGTGTTCCAGAGAACTCTTCCTGCACTTACCAAAAAAAAAATGTATTTAATTTATTTATTTGACTGCCTCAGGTCTTAGTTGCAGCAGGCAGTATCTTTCTACATTGCGGCATGTGGGATATTTAGTGGTGGTATGTGAATGCTTAGATGCAGGATATGGGATCTAGTTCCCAGGGATCAAACCCAGGTCTCTTGTACTGGAACCATGGAGTCTTAGCCACTGGTCTACCAGGGAAGTCCCTTTTCTTGTACTCTTGATTGATCTCTTCTCACCAGGGGAGGCAGAGATGCTGTGCATGGTAGACTAAAAGTGCTGCTAATTAGCACATTATAGTGTGCTGGTGAAAGGTGGTATAAACACCCCAGCTTCCTTGCCCTTCAGGCAAGATAACTGTACGGCAGGTGTTTCATACCTTTTCCCAGGACTGCCTTTGGGAATAAGCTCCAGACAACCACAGAGACAGCTGTCCGCATCCACCCTATATTAACCACTTTCCTTCACTGCAAACTTTCCCTACCCCTTTAGAGGTATTTCCTGAACTTTCCAAATATCAACTCCTTGAACTTGAATTCTGGTCCCAAGGTTTACTTCTAGGGAAACATAAGCTAATACAAATACGGTATTACTAAAATACAGTGTGGGGGCTGAAGAGGTATGCATGTGTTCATGCTAAGTTGCTTCAGTCGTGCCTGACTCTTTGCAACCCTATGGATTATAGCCCACCAGGCTCCTTTCTCCATGGGATTCTCTAAGCAAGAACACTGGAGTTTGTAGCCATTCCCTTCTCCAGGGGATCTTCCCAACCCAGGGATCTAACCCACGTCTCTTATGTCTCCTGCATTGGCATGTGGGTGCTTTATGACGTAAGCGCCTCCTAGGAAGCCCCAGAAGAGGCAAAGTAGGATCCAGAGCAGCCCAAGGTCAGCCGTATACCCACAGATGGATGCTGGTTACTGCCTGAGGACAGTGGATGTCTATGGACTCAGAGAGCATAGGATACGTATGACATCTGCAGGAAGTCCCTGGGAGGTCATCTGTGTGTCTCATCCCCACTTTACTAACAACACATCTAAGACCTTGAATGGGAAGTGACTTGCCTGTGTCATGTAGCAAATTTGTGGTGAAGTCCAGGTTCTTGTTGCATAAACACAAATGGTGAGATACTACTCCAAGCGGCAAACGAGGGAGCTGTTTGGAATAAATTTTGGATCAACTGCACCTCCTTTATCAAACTTACAGGAATTAGGAACTTGAGAACTCCATTTTAAGGGCTCTGCCTTTCTCTAAAACCAGCTTGTGCCAAACCACCACCAGAACAGGCCATAGCCCGTGGTACAGGATTCAGAGAACTCAGCTGCAGTTTGCAAATAAATCTGAGTACTTAAGCTTCGTTAACCACTTGGTCAAGCCAGTCAGTTCACTCCTAGGAAGCAATGGCAGGAAAATGAACAAAACAAAGAGATGCATATATGTGCATAACACAGCATGGTTTGTAAGAAAAAAATCATAGAAGCAAGCTGAATATCAATCAATAGAGCAATACCCAGTCTCATCAAATATAATCAGATTAATCTAGGAAGATGCTATACTAAGTGAAAAAATGAATTTGTGACCACATATGTTTTTTTAAAAATCCCTTTTTGTTTTTTAAAAAATAGCTTATGTGTAGATAGATATTTTGCTTTGTAAGCACAAGAAAATTCTGGATGGATACTCACCAAGGTTTCAACAGTGTGTGGTGATTTAGTTTTTGGAATATTAATTTCTGTTTGTCCCACCCTGTGTTTCTTCCTTTCCTGCACTGTAAGCAGATGGTCAGGCCTTTCTGTGGCCTCTTGCCATAAGGGAGACTTTCGTCACAGGGCCAGGGGCCAAAGTTGTCTGCAAGACATTTCTGATCTTGATCTAGAATTTTATAAAACCTAAACCCATTGAGGAGATTACCTTTGGCATTCTGGAAGGAGCAGGAGAAAAAAGAGAAGAACTTTGAAATGGAAATGGAATGGAAATCTGTGCATCCTGGAGGACTCCCTGGAGGAGGAAGATCTCAGATTAACAGGCCTAGGGAGCTGGGAATGCTAAAGCCTCAACAAAGATTTCCCTGGCTTTAAAAGAGGCAGCATGGGACTTCCCTGGTGGTCCAGTGGTTGAGACTCCATGCTCCCAACGCAGAGGGCCTGGGTTCCCTGGTCAAGGAACTAGATCCTACCTGCAGCAACTAGGAGTTTGTATGCTGTAACTGAAAAAAAAAAAAAAAAAAAGATCCTGCACACTGCAAGCAAGATTGAAGATCTCACATGCCACAGCCAAGACTAAACACAACCAAGTAAATCAGTTTAAAAATAAATAAATAAAAGAGGCAGCAGAGGAGCCAGTACTAGAAGAGGTCATGTGGTCTGGAATTGTGGATGCTTCAGCTCTAAATATCACAGATGAAATCCAGTGGCTAAAGAGACCTCCTGAGAACCTGTGTAAAATTCTGGCACCCTTGTCCACCCCATGAGGATGACAGTAATGGCTGACATGGAATTCCTAATTGCCTGATAGGATGAGGAGAGTGACTGTAGGCTCCCATGTGCTTGTGTGCATGCTAAGTCACTTCAGTTGTATCTGACTCTTTGTGACCCCGTGGACTATAGCCCCCCAGGCTCCTCTGTCCGTAGGATTCTCCAGCCAAGAATACTGAAGTGGGTTGCTATTCACTCCTCCAGGGGATCTTCCCAACCCAGGATCCAACCTGCATCTCTTAGGTTTCCTGCATTGGCAGGCAGGTTCTTTACCACTAGCACCACCTGGGGACCCCAACTGTAGTCTCATAATTATATTTAGTTTACATAAAAGGAAGAAAATGCTATTCCTTGCACATCTGAGTTTGTAACATAAGATTCATACTCAGTACAAGAAACAGGCTGGAGATTCAGAAGGGAGAACTTTACTTCTCACGTCATATCATTTTCAAGTAATAGGATTGTGGACAGTTTTGATTCCCCCCCCCCCACCCCGCCCACCGCAATGCCAAATCCCCAGTATTCTTCTGATAAACCCATTGTTAGTGTTCATTCAGGCATCTCACCCTCTCAGGCTGGTGACAACCTCTCCGGAGGGTCAGAGTCAATTGCATAAACATCATTTCTGACCTTGAGACATGAGTTCTGTTTATTCGTTTAAATGTCACTTGAAAGATCCTCTTGCTCAAACAGTCTGTGACACTGGCAGCAATAAGAATGCTCGCTCTCCTTGAATTTCTGGTTCTCCAGGATGCAATTTCTCTGCTCTCTCAGAAAGGAACCCTCATATCTCTTCATCCATCTCCTGACTCAAGCATCCCCCTCAATGTTCATCAAGTTGTGAATTTACCTTCATACTCTTTCTCTTGGATTTCCTCAATGAGATTCTTTTACAGTTCCTCTAGAGGGCTTTCCACTTAGGAAGAGAAAATGCCTCTGTGGTGGTAGGAAGGAGAGAGGGTGTGCTGATGGCTGGCGACAGTTGCAGGCAGTCTGACATGGATGCTGCTGTCAGTGTGCTACAGAAATGACCACTCTGTTTTGAAAAATGCAGTGATTCCATCTAAGCCCCTGCATGGAAGAAAAGGAAGAGGCACTGTTTTACGCATCAGCCCTTGGGTCCCCCACCCATCCAGTCTTAGGACCCACTGGTCTCCAGGGCGCAACCTCTCAACTACCAGGCTCTTCATTGATCCTCTCAAGGGCACAGGACCAGTCTCTAGGTCTTGCACAAGCTGTTCCCCTTCTTTTTTTTCCAGATTTTATTGGGGTATAGTTAATTTACAATGTTGTGCTAGCTTCAGGTGTACAGTGAAGTAATTCAGTTATACATATACATTTTTATACTCTTTTCTCATATAGGTTATCACCAAATATTGAGTAGAGTTCTCTGTGCTATACGGTAGATCCTGTTGGTTATGTCTCTGATACATAGTAGTGATGTTCATCCCAAGCTTCTGATTTGTCCTCCCCCCAGCCATATTTCCCCTTTGGTAACCATAAGTTTGCTTGCTATATCTGTAAGTCTGTTTCTGTTTTATGAATAAGTCCATTTGTATCCTTTCTTTAAATTAGATTCTGCATATAAGTGATAGCATATGATATTTGTCTTTCTCTGTCTGACCTACCCTCCCAGCACAATAATCTCCAGGTCCATCCACGATGCCACAAACGACATCACCACTGGTTCCCCTTTCTGATGAACCACTTCCATCACACTTCTAAACTAGCTTATTTCTCAGTGAAGCTTTTTCTATCCCTTCCTGGCCATAGTCAGCTTCTCTGAACACAGATGTTACCTATACACACCTGTATTAGTCAGCATTCTCCAGAGAGACAGAACCAATAGGAGGTGATTTTCTGTGTGTATACAACTGACCTTTGGACAATTCAAATTTGAACTGTGGTTTTCAGTAGTAAATATTTATAGTACTACATGGTCTATGGTCTCTATATGTATGTGCTTATGTGCTTAATCACTTAGTTGTGTCTGACTCTTTGCAACCCCATGAACTGCAGCCTGTCAGGCTCCTCTGTCCATGGAATTCTCCAGGCAAAAATATTGGAATGGGTTGCTAATCCTTCTCCAGGGGATCTTCCGAACCCAGAGATAGAACCTGGGTCTCCTGCTTTGCTGGCATATTCTGTACTATCTGAGCGACCAGGGGAGCCCAATATGTATGTATATATGTATGTATGTTATATATATTATATATAATATGTATGTAACACATTATGTATATATGATAACAGACAGTATAATATAATATATATGTTTTTCCAGAGAGAGAGATTTATTTTAAGGAATTGGCTCACACAATTGTGGGGGCTGGCAAGTCCACAATCTGTAGGGCAGACTGCAAATTCAGATAAGACTTCAGATGCAATCTTGAGTCAAAAATCCACCTCTAAAAAGATGACCTTTACAACAATATATTGACTGGACTGATGTTTGATCAGACAATTGGGCACTATAGCCTAGCCAACTTAACACACGAAATTAACCACTAGAGTCCTTCTCAGTTCAGTTCAGTCGCTCAGTCGTGTCTGACTCTTTGCGACCCCATGAATCGCAGCACGCCAGGCCTCCCTGTCCAGCACCAACTCCCGGAGTTCACTCAGACTCACGTCCATTGAGTCCGTGATGCCATCCAGCCATCTCATCCTCGGTCGTCCCCTTCTCCTCCCACCCCCAATCCCTCCCAGCATCAGAGTCTTTTCCAATGAGTCAACTCTTCTCATGAGGTGGCCAAAGTACTGGAGTTTCAGCTTTAGCATCATTCCTTCCAAAGAAATCCCAGGGTTGATCTCCTTCAGAATGGACTGGTTGGATCTCCTTGCAGTCCAAGGGACTCTCAAGAGTCTTCTCCAACACCATAGTTCAAAAGCATCAATTCTTTGGTGCACAGTCTTCTTCACAGTCCAACTCTCACATCCATACATGACCACNTGCACTAGGAGTCCTAGCCACTGGACCAAGGAGTGGTCCAATCAAGGCGCTCCCTACTTCTGTTGATTTTTAATCTATCACAAAATGGTAATTCTTTTAGTTTTTCTCCATGGCAACCACTCCAGAGGATCCCCACGGACAGAGGAGCCTCGGGGACTACAGTCCATGGGGTCGCAAAGAGTCACACATGACTGAGCGACTAAGCACAGCATGGCATGCTATTTTAAGAAAAAGAAAAGTAAAAATTATCTTTTCCTTTATAATTTGCCTGTCCTCTTAAAAGCAAATGATAAAATTTTAGGTATTAGAATTTTTAAAATTTTCCTTATTGCCTCCTAAATCTTGGGAAGTTGAATTTCCTTTTTTTTTTTTTTTTGCCTTTACCTTCTTATTTTTACACAGTTATGCCATTTCCTGGCTCGGTCTTTAATGACCTGGCCTGATTCTCCCTTAGCATGGTTTTCTAATTTACATTTCAGATCTCTGGCTAGCTCTTACCTAATTAAGAACCGTCTAATGGGGCTCAGTAACTTCTACTATAAAATGTTCCTAGAGTCATCACCAGAAGCCTAGGAGATGCCAATTATTGTATGAAAAGGAGCTTTATTAGGTCTTAAAAGTTGCCTTTGAGGAAACATAATCTCGCGTACTTATCTAGGCTATAAAGAAGAAATGAAATTCTTTGGATGATTCCGAGATGAGTAGGCGCTTTGTCCACTGGTCTGGTGATCAGGACCAGGTGTCCCTTCCAACCCCAAATAGAGGGAGACCAAGGCAGGCTGGGGGGACCACCTGTTGTCTGGGTTCCTAACAACCCAGCAAGTTCATGGCGAGTTACTATGTCAGGAATAATGAGTCCCTGGTGCCACGAACACAGTGACAGCAGCTAATGAGGCGGAACAGTGTGTGATGAAACAATGACATTTTTTTGAAGTCAGCAATCTGAGCTAGAGATCAATAAGTGTTTTCCAAGGTTAATTTACTGGTCACCATTACTGACATGGCATTAGAGCCGAGGATGAGTGCAGGAGTTCAGGAGGGGGCTTCATCTAGATAAGTGTTAAGGACATCAGAGGTTTATTTCAATAATCTGAAACACTGAGCATTAATCGTCGCCCATCTTCTTCAGGGGTCCGAGCACCCTTCAGTCAATTAGCCTTGCCCTCGCCCACACCATCTGATCCTCTCTCAGCCTAGATCCGAGATTCCATCCCGCTTGGCTGGATCTAGACAGGAACAAGTACATCTACCTGCACTTATATGGGTTTCAGGGTTGAATGACTCCTATTTCTGTTTGGGGAAATGGTAACCAAGAGACTCATTTCTTTCTGTAATAGATATTGTATTATATTGTAGGGTTGCACTGCATATAAATCAGATAAAATTTAGAGTACCTGGGCTTTTGTCTTGCCTTTTTTCATGAGCTCAGAGTTTGAATCCAATTGTCTTTTCATATATCTGTGCCTCAGTCTATCTATCTGTGAAACAGAGATAATCATTTGTGCGTGCATGCTAAGTCGCTTCAGTCATGTCCAACTCTTTGCGACCCCATGGACTGTAGCCTACCAGGCTCCTCTGTCCATGAGATTCTTCAGACAAAAGTACTGAAGTGGGCTGCCATGCCCTCCTCCAGGGGATCTTCCCAATCCAGGGATCAAATCATGTCTCTTGCATCTCCTGTATTGTCAAGTGGGTTCTTTACTGCTAGCGCCACCCACGAGCCCCAGGAATAATTAGAATCACCTTGAAATCACAACTGGAGCTCATGCAATAAAAAAGAATGTTTACTGAACCCTTGTTAACTTACTCTCTAGGCACTGAGATAAATGTTTTCCTTGAGCCCTCAATTAAAACATGTCATGACCCCAGGTGGCCAATTCCATCGTTACTACTGTTTCCAGACAAAGAGGCAAAATGCTTAGGGTAGTTGAAATCTTCTTCCTATGTCAGTCCTTTGAAGTCTTTATTTATATACATTAATACAGTTTTCATTCCAATCCCATAGAAAGGCAATGCCAAAGAATGCTCAAACTACTGCACAATTGCAGTCATCTCACACACTAGCAAAGTAATGCTCAAAAGTCTCCAAGCCAGGCTTCAGCAATATGTGAATCATGAACTTCCAGATGTTCAAGCTGGATTTAGAAAAGGCAGAGGAACCAGAGTTCAAATTGCCAAATTTTGATGATCTGTTGGATCATGGAAAAAACAAGAGAGTTCCAGAAAAACATTTACTTCTGTTTTATTGACTACACCAAAGCCTTTGACTGTGTGGATCACAACAAACTGTGGAAAATTCTTAAAGAGATGGGAATACCAGACCACCTTACCTGCCTCCTGAGAAATCTATATCCAGGTCAAGAAGCAACAGTAAATACTGGATATGGAACAACAGACTGGTTCCAAATTGGGAAAAGAATACGTCAAGGTTGTATATTGTCACACTGCTTATATAACTTATATGCAGAGTCCATCATGAGAAATGCTGGGCTGGATAAAGCACAAGCTGGAATCAAGATTGCCGAGAGAAGTATCAATAAGCTCAGATATGCAGATGACACCACCCTTATGGCAGAAAACAAAGAATAACTAAAGAGCCTCTTGATGAAACTGAAAGAGGAGAGTGAAAAAATTGGCTTAAAACTTAACATTCAGAAAACTAAGATCATGGCATCTGGTCCCATCACTTCATGGCAAATAGATGGGGAAACAGTGGAAACAGAGGCTGAGTTTATTTTGGGGGGGCTCCAAAAATCACTGCAAATGGTGACTGCAGCCATGAAGTTAAAAGACACTTGCTCCTTGGAAGAAAAGTTATGACCAACCTAGATAGCATATTAAAAAGTGGAGACATTACTTTGCTGACAAAGGTCCATCTAGTCAAAGCTATGGTTTTTCCAGTAGTCATGTATGGATGTGAGAGTTGGACTATAAAGAAAGCTGAGCGCCGAAGAATTGATTCTTTAGAACTGTGGTGTTGGAGAAGACTCTTGACAGTCCCTTGGACTGCAAAGAGATCCAACCAGTACTTCCTGGAGGAAATCAGTCCTGAATATTCATTGGAAGGACTGATGTTGAAGCTGAAACTCCAGTGTTTTGGCCACCTGATGCGAAGAACTGACTCACTGGAAAAGACCCTGATGCTGGGAAAGATTGAAGGCAGGAGGAGAAGGGGNTAGGCCATTCTTTCAGATGTCAGTATTTTAAAAACTCAGTGCTCCTCTTGAATGACAACATGAGGATGTCTGATTAATGTCCCTGGGCTCTGGATTCAGAGGAAGGAGTGTGGAATATGGCCTGGACGTGCCTCAACCTGAATGATGATCTCCACCCCAAACAGTGGAAGAAACTGATCACAAAAGCCGAGAGGATTCTTCCTTTGATTTTCTTAGAACCTGTAGCTGCCTTCTTTTAGCTGCTGGGTGTGGAGGCTGGAGCAATACCAGAACTTCCTGAGTAAAGGACAGAGCTTTCTCTTTAGTGTTAATTAAGCAGTACCAAGAGAGCTTACCGTTCAAAATAGCTCTCTCTCCCCTGTCTGAAATTCTACTGCTAGAGTTTTTCTTTAGGTTTAAAATCTTGAAAGCTCCATAATGTTCCTGAGGAGAACAATGAAGCCATTAGGAGTCAATGCCTTCCTTGAATGTTTTTTCCATTTCAATTTTAGATCTAATTTTATCTGCTTCCTAAGCATCAGTTTCATATTTTCATGAAGATTGGGCCTACATATGTAATTAGCTTGAACATCTTAATTTGTTGCCTAAATCAGTCCAAAAATCAGATAAAATTGCTTTTGGAGCAAAAGTGAATTTGTCAAATTGGGTGACCCCATATGTGCCAAGTCCTACACATTTGTCCCTGAGTAATAGAAATGAACATTTCTGGCACCCTGTCAGCCTGATAGGGACATGGGCACATAACCAGACCATCACCATGCAGTTTGGGACCTGATGGAGGAGGTAGGCGTAGGCGATTTTGAGCACAGAACCACAACTAATCCTGGAAGCGCACTGGTAACTCTGTCCTTGGGTTTCTAAGTGTATTGTAAAGGAATAATGAGGACATGCATGATCAGCAGAGAATATTTATATGAAGTTCCACAGTGTTTCTACTCCTGGGCCAGGTATTTGGCTTAAGCGTGGGTATTAGAGAAAAGAACAGAAATTAGAAAGCAAGAAAGCATCATGTCAGCCATCAGAGTTCACAATTTAACTGCAGGAAATAATATGGAAATCGAAGTGGAGGGAACCACAGCAATCTATAAGTGAGTAAAGTGTAAGCATCGAATTGTGTGGGCAAACGGTAAGTGCTGCGGGTGAAGAAAAGGAAAAGAGTGGTATGGGCTGGAGTCATCTCAGAAAGGTCTTCCAAGAGTAGACAAGTGTGCAGTAGGCCCAGAAGGACTATCCGTGTGACACCGGTGAAACTACAGGGCTTAAGTTGTCTCTGCAGAGGGAGAGCAGGGTACACGTCCAGAGCTGGCAATGAGGGGGGAATGCTTTTGTTGTAGTACAGGTATTTCAGGGGCGTGGGGAGGGGATTGTGCAATAAGGGACCAGAATAAGGGTCTGAGGTTGAGTTTTGTACAAGGTCTTTTATTCACCCATTTTTGAGGGCCATGCTCTGGGCTCCATACTATAATTATAGGAATCAATTAATTTCTGCCATCTCGAGTCTCGTGATTTAGTCCTAAAAAGATACTTAGATTTCTCAGAGCCTTAGTGTGTCAGTGTCTATGCTCCTTTCATTTCATCCTTCACATAGGGTCCACCAAAGGAAAGTTCTCTGATCTGTTCAGCCAAAATAATGTATAATGACAATAATAGTTAACATTATCAAGTACCTCATAGACCAGGGACTGTACTAAACACTTTGTGTGCCTTATTCACAGTAACAGTTAGCATTTAAGTTTTTTAATGTACCAGGCACCATAGTATGTTTACAAAGATTACATAATTTAATCCTTACAACAAACTTTAAGATCCTATCATCTGTGAGAAAACTGAGGCTCTGCAGGTTCAACTGATTTACCGAAGACCACCCTTAGTTTTGGAGGGAGGAGAGAAAAAGATGTTCAGAGAGGGTGATGACCAACACTATGAATCTCCTAAAGTGATAGAATGTGTAGCACTCAGGGCCACTTCAGAAGCATGCTTGCCAGAAAAAAAGAGCAAGTTAGATCTTTAGTTTTGGTTTGTTGAAAATAGAGGGATAAAGAATCAAGACAGAGACCTCCCTGGTGGCTCAGTGGTAAATAATCTGCCTGCCAATGCAGAAGACACAGGTTCTATCCCTGGTGGGGGAATATCCCACATGTCACAGGGCAACGAAGTCTGCAGGCAGCTACTGAGCCTGCGCACTCAGGAGCTAGCATGCCACAACTGGAAGAAGCCCAAGTGTTGCAACAAAGATCTCGAGTGCTACAACTAAGACCCAACACAGCCAAATAAATAAATATTTTTAAAAGTCAAGATAAATGATACCATGAGGAAGTAGACAGAAAAATTTAGAATCTAGGACAGCTGATCTGATTTCTTCAACATGTCAATTATGTATATTTAAATAAAATATAATATAATATGATAATGAATAGGCAGGTAGAGAGAGAGAGAGGAAGGAGAGGAAGTAGAACTTGGTTTGGATTGAGCTAAAGTTTAGGCTTTGTTTCCTAATTTGAGCAAACAAATTAAAAAAAGATTTTTTTGTATAAGTGAGGAAAACTGAATGTGGACTGATTATTGAAGAATCCAAAGGAAACATTCTTAATTTTCTTGGGTGGTGCAATCATGGCACTGAGATTATGGGAGGAAATGCTAATATTTTTGAAGATATGTACACGTGAGTTAGGAAATGACATGAAGTGGATTTGCTCAAAAATATTTAGCCACAGTAACTATAACAAGAAAGGATAAATGATGTAAGCATGGCAAATGTTTGCTAATTGTTGAATCTGGGTACTGGATATTTGGGGGATGGTTGTATCTCTCAACTTTGCTGTGTATTTGAAATTTTTTAAAATAAGAATGTATTTTTAGAAAAGCTTAGCTTAAATAATTAACAAAGCTTAAAGTGAATCCTCCTGCACCACTGAGCCCAGTTTTGTGGCCAGAGTAGCTGATCAATAAGTACGTGGTGAGTTGTTGGATTTGGCGCCTGGAAAACAGCTGCAGCATCGATGGAAAAGGCTCTGTGTTCCTGATGAACAATCTCAGCTCCAGGCAAGAAACCTCGCTTCTCTTCCAGATGCCACATGTTGCTTTTGGATGAAATATTCTCTTTCTCTGTTTGCCTTCAAGGCTGCTCTGGATGTTAATTTTGATCAGAATTCATACAGGTAAGATTTTAAGTGGGAGAGAGATGGGCCTTTACAGTGTGATTCACATTGTAAGTCTGGCTTGCTTGATTACAGTGAGCTTTGAATGCAGACTGGGACTTCAGCCTTGTCTCTGAGGATAGCAAACAACAGCCGTAACTTAAGCATAGATGCGATGAAATCAGTGCTCTAAAGGAATCAGTTGCCAATTCCTCTGCCTTTCACAAAGGCATTTCTCTTCTGCTAGGGTGAAAACACCCCTAAAATGTGACTGCAGAGGTTGGGGGCTGAAATAGACAGGAAGGCCCTGCCCATGCTCATCTGCTGCTTTGAACATGACCAGACAATTGTTCCGTATCAAATTTTCAGGGAATAACGAAAATGATGTCAACAGATATTCCTCTGGAAATTGATTTATTAGACCAAATATGATATTACAGATATTTTCCCTAGGGCAAGCAAGACAGAAATCTCTGTACATAGCTTGTTTATAATAAGATATATTATTGTGTCTCAATTCCAGTAGCTGGTGATTGAACTCCCAGAAATGAACTGGCACCAACTCCCATGAATGAAATGACTATGAATCATTTCATTCTTGGATATTAAACCAAGTTGTGACTTAACAGGTGATGAGATGGATGGATGTGCAATATTTCCACAAACACTCAGCCACTATACATGCTCATATTATTGATGTTTCAGAACCCTTAAAGCCTTCCTACATCTGTGCTTTACAAGAGAGAAGAAACAGAATGTATCTGTTTAAACATGTTTGACGAATAATTTTGTGAAGGTCTATCTTTGAGTGTTTCAGATGAGCTGGTGTGTAATTTTTACAGCATAGAATGTCCCATGTAGCCAGAGCCTCCTATTAGAAGCAAGTTTCTACTTTAGAATAGTTCCTTCGCTTATATAATAAATAGAAGGAAGAGATGACCAAGATTACCAGTCATTTCTATTTTTTAAAATTTATTTTATTGAATTAGAGTTGATTTACAATGTTGTGGTAGTTTCTGGTCTACAGCAAAGTGATTCAGTTATGTACATATATACATTCTCTTTCATGTTCTTTTCCATTATGGCTTATTACAGGATATTGAATACAGTTCCCTAAACTATATAGTAGGGCTTTGTTGTTTATCCATCATGCATGCCATGGTTTGCAACTGCTAATCCCAAACTCCCCCTCCATCCCTCCCACAACCTCTTCCTCCTTGGCAACCACAAGACTGTTCTCTATGTCTGTGAGTCTGTTCCTGTTTCATGAATAGGTTCATTTGTGTCATATTTTAGATTCCACTTATAAGTGATATCATGCAAAATGCCAGGCTGGAAGAAGCACAGGCTGGACTCAAGACTGCCAGGAGAAATATCAATAACCTCAGATATACAGATGACACCGCTCTTATGGCAGAAAGCAAAGAGGAACTAAAGAGCCTTCTGATGAAAGTGAAAGAGAAGAGTGAAAAAGCTGGCTTAAAACTCAACATTCAAAAAACTAAGACCGTGGCAACTTGCCCTGTCACTTCATGGCAAATAGATGGGGAAATAATGAAAACAGTGAAAAACTTCATTGTCTTGGGCTTCAAAATCACCACTAACAGTGACTGCAGCTGTGAAATTAAAAGACATTTGCTCCTTGGAAGAAAAAAGCTATGACAAACGCAGACAGCATATTAAAAAGCAGAGACATCACTTTACTGACAACCGTCTGTATAGTCAAAACTATGGTTCTTCCAGTGATCATGTATGAATGTGAGAATTGGACCATAAAGAAGGCTAAGCACCAAAGAACTGATGCTTTTGAATTGTGGTGCTGGAGAAGACTCTTGAGAATCCCTTGGATTGCAAGGAGATCAAACCAGTCCATCCTAAAGGAAATCAGTCNTTCTTCCAGTGATCATGTATGAATGTGAGAATTGGACCATAAAGAAGGCTAAGCACCAAAGAACTGATGCTTTTGAATTGTGGTGCTGGAGAAGACTCTTGAGAATCCCTTGGATTGCAAGGAGATCAAACCAGTCCATCCTAAAGGAAATCAGTCCTGAATATTCATTGGAAGAAAAGGACTACTGCTGAAGCTGAAACTGCAATAATTTTGCCACCTGATGTGAAGAACTGACCGATTGGAAAAGACCCTGATGCTAGGAAAGACAGAAAGCAGGAGGAGAAGGGGACAACAGATGACAAGATGGTTGGATGGCATTGCTGACTCAATGGACATGAGTTTGAGCAAGCTCTGGGAGATGATGAAGGACAGGGAAGCCTGGCATGGTGCAGTCCACAGAATCACAAATAGTTGGACATGACTGAGCAACTGAAAAAATGACAACAATAAGTGATATCATATGGTATTCGTCTTTATCTTTCTGATTTACTTCACTTAATATGAAAATTTCTAGGTCCATCCATGTTGCTACAAATGACAAAGTTTCATTCTTTTTTTATGGCTGCAGTGGGCATGCCTGCATGCTCTGTCATGTCCAGCTCTTTGCAACCCCATGGCCTATAACTGGCCAGGCTCCTCTGTCCATGGAATTTTCCAGGTGAGAATACTGGAGTGGGTTGCCATTTCCTACTCCTGTGGATCTTCCCAACCCAAGGACTGAACTCACATTTCCTGTGTCTCCTACATTGACAGGCAGATTCTTTACCACTGGGCCACCTGGGAAGCCCAGCATGGCTGACTAGTATTCTGTTGTGTTATGTGTGTATGTATGTATATATATATACATGACATCTTTATTCATTTGCTGATGGACATTTACATTGCTTCCATACCTTGGCTATTGTAAATAGTGCTGCTTTGAACATTGGGGTGCATGGGTCTTTTCAAATTAGTATTTTGCCTGGATATATGCCCAGGAGTGGGATTGCTGGATCATCAGATAACTCTGTTTTTAGTTTTTTGAGGAACCTCCATACTATTCTCCATAGTGGTTGAACCAGTTTACATTCCCACCAAACACTGTAGAAGGGTTCCCTTTTCTCCATGCCCTCTCCAGCATGTATTATTTGTAGACTGTTTAATGAAGGCCATTCTGACTGGTCTGAGATAATACCTCGCTGTAGTTTTGATTTTTATTTCTCTAATAATGAGCTACATCGAGCATCTTTTCATGTGTCTGTTGGCCATCTATGTGTCTGCCTTGGAGAAATGTCTATTCAGGTCTTCTGCCCATTTTTCAAAAAGATGTATTTACTTATTTTCTGCTGCACTGGGTCTTTGTAGCTGTGCGGGCTTTCTCTAGTTGCAGCAAACGGAGGCTTCTCATGGTTTCCACGTGTGAGTTTCTCACTGCGGTGGCTTCTCTTGTTGCAGAGCATGGGCCCTAGGCACGTGGGCCTAGCTGCCCTGAGGCATGTGGGATCTTCCTGGACCAGGGACTGAACCTGTGTCCCTTTCGTGGGCAGGTGGATTCTTAACCACTAGATCACCAGGGAAGCCCTTGCCCTTTTTTTTTTTTTTTTTTGAATTGGATTGTTTTTTATGTTGTTGAGTTGTATCAGCTGTTTGTATATTTTGAAAATTAAGCCCTTGTCAGTTATATCACTTGCAAATATTTTCTCCAAGTCTGTAAATTGTCTTTTTGTTTTGTATATGGTTTCCTTTGCTGTGCAAAATCTCATAAGCTTGATGAGGTCCCATTTGTTTATTATTGCTCATGTTTCTATTGCCTTGGGAGACAGACCTAAGAAAATATTGGTATGAGTTGTGGCAGAGAATGTTTTGCTTTTGTTCTCTTCTAGGAGTTTTATGGTATCGTGTCTTATATTTAAGTCTTTAAGCCATTTTGAGTTTGTTTTTATGCATGGTGTGAGAGTTCTACCTTTAGGGATTTACATGTGGCTATCCAAATTTCCCAAAACCATTTGCAGAAGAGACCATCCTTTCTCTATTTATATTCTTGTCCCATTTGTCAGAGATTAATTGAGTGTAGTATGTGGGTTTATTTCTGGGCCCTCTATTCTATTCCATTGATCCATATGTCTGTTTTTGTACCAATACCATGCTGTTTTGATTACTATAGCACATGTGAAGATGTGCTCATGTAAAACATAATCCTTTATATTATGTGTTAGGAGAGTTATGCTCTAGCTTTGTTCTTTCACCTCAGGAATGCTTTGGCAATTCTTGTCTCTTGTGGTTCCATATAAATTTTAGGATGCTTTATACTACTTCTGAGAAAAGTATCATGGGTAATTTGACAAAGATTGCATTAAATCTGTAGATTGCTTTGAGCAGTGTGGTCATCTTTACAATATTAATTCTTTCCACCCAAGAGCATAGGATATCTTCCTATTTCTTTGAATCACTTCAGTTTCCTTTATTAATGTTTTATGGTTCTCACCATATGTTTTTCATTTCCTTGGTCAGGTTTATTCCTAAGTATTTAATTTTTTAATGTGATTTTTAAAGGGATTAGTTTTTACTTTCCTTTTCTGATATATCATTTTTAGTATAAAGAAATGCAACAGATTTCTCTATGTTAGTTTTTTATTTGCTACCTTGCTGAATTCGTTTATCAGTTCTAGCAGTTTTTGTGTGAGTTGTTATGGGTTTTTATATATAGTATCATGTCACCTGCATACTGACAATTTGACTTCTTCCTTCAAACTTGGATAGTTTATATTTCTTTTTCTTGTCTGATTGCTGTGGCTTGGACTTCCAATACTATATTGAATAGAAATGGTGAGAGTGGGCAACAGTCACTTCTTGATTCCTCTTTTGCAAATCCAGAATCCCATTTATCTATCATAGCAAATAAGCTTTGCTGTGACACACAGTAGCCACTAACCACATGTGAGTATTTAAATTTAATTATAACGTTCAGTTTCTCAATTGCACCAGCCACATCTCTAGGACTCAATAGCCCCACATGGCTAGGGCTTCCCAGGTGGCTCAGATGGTAAAGAATCTGCCAAAAATTTTGGAGACCTGGGTTTGATCCCTGAGTCGGGAAGATCCTCTGGAGATGGGAATAGCTACCGACTCCAGTATTCTTGCCTGGAGAATTCCATGGACAGAGTATTGAACAGCAAATATTTAGAATATTTCCATTGTTGCAAAAAGAATGACCAGGGCTTGTGGTCACTGTACTAGGCACTTAGAGTATGTGAGGAGAAATAGGCATTAAAGAGATAATCAAATGAATAACTAATTGTAACTGATACAAGTGTCATAAAGACAGAATAAAGGGTCCTATAAAAACATAGAATAGGAAGACCAAATCTACTTTGGAAAGTCAGAGAAGGCTTTTCTAAAGACATGATGTTCAAGGAAATAGCCAAAGGACAAGTAGAATTTACCCAGGAAAGAATGTATTGGGGAGGAAGATATGTGTGTAGACTTTGTAAAGTAAGAAACAGCATTAGGCATTTGTTGTGTGTCAGAGTGTAGCAAGCAAGAAATAGGAGGGTAACATGAGGCTAAGAGGTAAGTGGGCATGTGCATAGGATGGGCACATGCAAGACCTTTTAGTACCATGATCAGTGAATAGATTAATCAACTACATATGCATTTATATAAGTATTGCTTGTATTTTGGTGAAGAGCTATAATACATAGTAAAAGACATAAGTATGCAGAAGTACATAAAATGGAATGCTACTTAATCATCCAGATCTATGAAAAGAAGGATTTCCAGATGGAAGGCAACAGTGTTTTCAAAGCTATGGAGGAAAGAAAGAATATGGAAATCATTTTCTAGAAATAGCTAAGGGAAGAGAAAAAGTTAAAATATAGATGAGGCCAGATTGTTGAAAATTTTAAATGACAGGATGAAGTGAATGAAGTGAACAGGGAATCATTGATGATTTCAAAGAGGAACTTTATTTAGGATGATTTATCAAGTGTTAGGAAAGGTTCGCTGCAGTCCATGGGGTGTCAAAGAGTCAGACACAACTTAATGGCTGAAGAACAACAACAGGGCAAGGTTGGAGAGAGAAAATGTAAATGATATTAGAGATATAATTGGATGTTGTGGCCAAAGGCAAGTTATGTTACCTTCTTGATGTGAGGATGAAAACTTTAATGAGCAAAATTATTGAGTAGGTAAATGAAATAAAGCTGTTGTAACAGTGCAGTAAGGAAAGGTTGAAATGTGTTTTGGGGAACTTACCTGGTGGTCCAGTGATTAAGACTGCACTCCCAATGCAGGGGGTGCAGGTTCAATCCCTGGTCAGGGATCTAGATGCCACATGCCCCAACTGTTTGCATCCTGCAGCTAAAGATCCTGAATGCCACAACTAAAGAACCACATGCTGGAATGAAGACTGAAGATCTCATGGCTGCGACTAAGACCCAGTGCTGCCAAATAAGCAAATAAATATATATATATATTAAGTGTGTGTATGTATTGGGAGGAGGAAGTCAAGGGGCTGTGGCTCTGAAGGGCCAGAATCTGGAAGCCAACGAGAATGGGATAGCATTATCGGTGGCCTCCCTAGCCTCGACTTTCCTCTTCTCCCTCCAAAGCATCCAAATTTCCCTTTGAAGAGCTGCTTCCACCTCAACTTCAAGAAATCTTCAACATCTGGTATTAATAATTTGCTCAGAAATATACAGGTGACCCTATTTGCAGGCATGCTCATGTTCAGTCATGTCTGTCTTCTTGTAATTCCATGGACTGTAGCCCACCAGGCTCCTCTGTCCATGGGATTTCCCAGGCAAGAATACTGGAGCAGGTTACCATTNTCTTCAACATCTGGTATTAATAATTTGCTCAGAAATATACAGGTGACCCTATTTGCAGGCATGCTCATGTTCAGTCATGTCTGTCTTCTTGTAATTCCATGGACTGTAGCCCACCAGGCTCCTCTGTCCATGGGATTTCCCAGGCAAGAATACTGGAGCAGGTTACCATTTCCTCTTTCAGGGTATCTTCCCAACCCAGGGATCAAACCCACGTCTCCTATGTCTCCTGCAGTAGCAGACAGATTCATTACCGCTAGTGCCACCTAGAAAGCCCAACCCTGTCTGAACAGGTAAGAAATACGGAGATATTTACTGCAGCTTCCTGGGCAAGTAACTTCCTCATGTTTCCTTAGAAGCTATCACAGGTGATGGTCTTCCTTCCTCTGGAGAAAGTGAAATGAGGATGTGAACCCTGGAATAGCTGCGGGATTTTTGTGGGAAACCTGGGTTCAATCCCTGGGTTTGGGAAGATCCCCGGAGAAGGGAATGGCTACCCACTCCAGTATTCGGGCCTGGAGAATTCCATGGACTGTGTAGTCCATGGCATCATAAAGAGTCAGAAATGACTGAGCAACTTTCACTCCCATTTTTTTGGGAGCTTCCCACTAACTCAGTTGGTAAAGAATCTGCGCAGTGCAAGAGACCTGGGTTCAATCCCAGGGTCGGGAAGACCCCCTGGAGAAAGAAATGGGTACCCACTCCAGTATCCTTGCCTGGAAAATCCCATGGACAGAGGAGCCTGCTGGACTGCATGCAGTCCTTGGGGTCACAAAGAGTCAGGCAAGACTGAGTGACTAACACTTTCACTTTTTGATACAAGGGTGAGGAACAAGGATGAGAATGACAGGCCTGTCACAGGAAGGAGAGCAGAGACCATTGACACAGAGACACAGGTCCAGTACTTGAAGACGCCGAGAACATCTACACTCCAGACATGTGAGCTCGTTAACTCCCTTTTTTGAATGGATTCTTTTGTGCAGGTATTTTTGTAGGTCGATACCACCACAGTAAGGCAAAAGGATACAAAAGGCAGACAAAAATGAGTTTATTTTGAAAAATAGAAAATTGATGAAAAATTGACTTCAGGGAGAGTTAATTCTACAACTATATCATAATCTGAGAATTGTCTTTATAATCAAGATGGATTATAATCTATACATGGTACAGGAACCCATAAGATTAAAACCCAAGATCCCATTTACAGTGATGTGCCGCTGCTTGCTTTTTCCAGAATTGTTGCTTGCAGTAAGGACCCATGAGTAAAAAAATGAAGTTAAAAAAATGTAAAGAATGTCAAAAAGTATTGGTAACCCCCTAATAAGTATTTAGGGGGTCTATCTTTTCAGCCATTTTTGAACATACACCATTTTCTTTTTATAAAACTGAGGTTTATACACTGTATTATACCTTGAGTTTTGCACGTAACAATATGTAGTAGATGTATTTCCATGTTAATAAATGAAGATTTACATCATCTTCTCACTAGCCATTTCACATACATGTCTTTACAAAGAATATCACCAGAGTTGTAAAGGGAAAGGATCTAAAGCCAATGTGCATGCTCAGATCCTACCTCTGCCTCTCACCCCTCAAACACTCTCTGGTTCCTCACTTCTCTTTGGCATTTTAAATGAAATGATGCCTCTGCATTCCTTAGTATGATGCCTGGCATAAGGTAACACTTGATAATGAGAGTTACTACCATCATTTTTAATATTATTAATGTACTGTGTGCTGTAGGGGCCATGGCAAAGAGATATAGAAGATATATATCAGATATAAAATAGATCTGTACACAAGAGAAACAAATCAATAAGAGAAGTGAAAAGAAATAACCAGGAATTATCATATTTATTCATTACTCATTTGAAGGTCAAATAATTTTTACAGCATAATTGATATAAAACTTGAGCAGTGAGATTTTTAAAAGAGAGCTGAAGTCTTAAGCCTTAAGCCCCCTATTTAATTCCTTCCCACCTTCCACAGATTAAGATGAACAGAAACACAAGATTGGAGTTTATGGTCTTCATGAAGAAGTGATTTTCTCTGTGTCCTCAGGCAAAATGCCTTCAATTGACACAGGCTCCATCTGCACTCCAGGCAAAATTGCACGTTCTTCTTTTTTTAAATGTGTGTTTTTAAAATACCATTTGGCATCCTCCCTACGAAGCTTAAAAATTAGCTTTTGAAAAAAAAAATCACCCAAAATGTTGCCTTGCATGTAGAGGCAAGCAAATTGAATTCATGTAAATGATCCTTAAGAAATATCTTTAAGTCTATTCCAACAACTGCATTTTTTAAAATACACATTGATCTGCTTTGAAAATTCTAGGCTCCTTATATTTTTCTTCCTCTTTTAGAAATGGCTTGAATTACTCATGCATATCTTGCATTAAGAAACCTAGTAAATGAAAATTTCTATTTGAATCATATAGAAATTAGGGATTCATGATCTACTCTTCAAAATGATTTTCAAAAATAATTCAAAGTAAAACTCCTTTAAATAGAAAATTTACCAAGGAAATTCAAAACAGGATTTAAATTTAATACAACATTTCTGAAACTCATCTACTATGTATAGTAACATGACAAAGAACATGAAAAAAAATTGTTAATATATCCTGTATTATACTCCCAGCAGTATATGTGTNAAAGTAAAACTCCTTTAAATAGAAAATTTACCAAGGAAATTCAAAACAGGATTTAAATTTAATACAACATTTCTGAAACTCATCTACTATGTATAGTAACATGACAAAGAACATGAAAAAAAATTGTTAATATATCCTGTATTATACTCCCAGCAGTATATGTGTGTCTGTAGATACTGGAGCCAGAGAGAGTGGTGTATGTGTAGCACAAATAGCCCTGGTGATATAAGAAGTTGGTCATATCCAGTGTAGGCTGGCACATGGTAATAATAGAAGTCATTTGTTCATGGGCTGTAAGGTCTTCCAAGACAGGGACTACATCTTATTCATATTTGTATTACTGCTCTTTTCCCTATAGAATATTGACTATTTGCATTCTAAAACTGACATCTTATGAATTATTCAATAAATAATTGTGTTAACTGGATGACTTAGGAAAAAATGAAGCCATTCCCTACCACACTCTTGAATACTGAAAAATTAATTCCAGCTGGATCAAAGATGTAAACAAAACAATCATAGACTTTTATTTCAACCCCATGAGAGACTAGGTCCTTGGAGACTCCTTCATGGTATAGAACACCTAAAACTTTGAATTAACTTGCTAAAATATATTTTAATACATGAATGAGCTGTCAGGGAATTTTTAACCCTTGAGGCTAGACTCAACAGTAAAAGGAGATAATCTAGTGCTGAAATTGCTTATTCCTGGTCGTTCAAAGCCTTGGTTTCATTGGGCTACATATGCAGTGAAAAGTTGGAAGGGAAAAAAGCAGAATGAGAAAGTAAAGCAGAAATTCTCAAATGAAGGAGGGGCCCCATACCCCAAAGGTTGACATCCTTGTTAGAGAAGAAGTAAACCTGGCCTATCTCAGGCGTGGAGCTGGGGTGGGGAGGACACCTCGCTCCAAATTCCTAATCATAGGCTCCCACTCACATCAGCTTACTACTACTACTACTACTAAGTCGCCTCAGTCATGGCCGACACTGTGTGACCCCATAGATGGCAGTCCACCAGGCTCCCCTGTCCCTGGGATTCTCCAGGCAAGCACACTGGAGTGGGTTGCCATCTCCTTCTCCAACGCATGAAAGTGAAAAGTGAAAGTGAAGTCGCTCAGTCGTGTCTGACTCTTAGCGACCCCACGGACTGCAGCCCACCAGGCTCCTCCACCCATGGGATTTTCCAGGCAAGAGTACTGGAGTGAGGTGCCATTGCCTTGGGGGATGAAATTACAGACATACACTGTAATTGACCGGTTTGATTTCCTTGCTGTCCAAGGAACTCTGAAGAGTCTTCTGCAGCACCACAATTTGAAAGCATCAATTCTTCAGCACTCATTCTTCTCTGTGGTCCAACTCTCACATCCATACATGACCACCAGAAAAGCCACAGTCATGTGACTACTTGCTTACTCACAAGTGATGGATCCTCCAAGGATTATTATTATTATTAGGTTCTTTTTGGTGGAGAGTGGGTAGCCTGTAAAACTTAAATGTAGTTGAGGGCTGTGGATTTCCTCCTCCAAAATCTCTCAGGTGCTACTTCATAGTGAAAGGAAATCTCAGGCCAAATTCTGTCACAGAATTAGGAATTTTGAATTAAGGCTTTAGGTATATTCCTAGTAGTGAGATTGCTGGGTCACATGGTAACTCTATTTTTAATTTTTTAGGGAAACTCCAAACTGTTTCACATTGGAGATATTGTGGATTCAGTTCCAGACCACCACAATAAAGCAGTATCACAGTAGAGTCACACGAGTTTTTTGGTTTCCTAGTGCATATAAAAGTTATGTTTACATTGTAGGCTCAGAGGTTAAAGCGTCTGCCTCCAATGTGGGAGACCCGGGTTCGATCCCTGGGTCGGGAAGATCCCCTGGAGAAGGAAATGGCAATCCACTCCAGTATTCTTGCCTGGAGAATCCCATGGACGGAGAAGCCTAATAGGTTATAGTCCACGGGGTCGCAAAGAGTCGGACATGACTGAGCGACTTCACCTTCACCTTCATAGTCTATTAAATGTGCGATAGTACACTGTCTTAAATATATACAAATCTTAATTAAAAAATACTTTATTGCTAAAAACTTCTATCATCTGAGCCTTCAGCAAGTCATAATCTTTTTTGCAATGGTAACATCAAAGATCATCAATCACAGATCACCAATCAAATATAATATAATGAAAACATTTGAATTGTTGTAAGGATTACCAAAATGTGACACACACAAGAAGTGAGCAAATCCTGTTGGAAAAATGGTTGCAATACACTTGTTTGACAAAGAGTTGCCACACACCTTCACTTTGTAAAAAAAAGATGCAGTCTGTTAAGTGCATGCAATAAAGCTCAATAAAACAAGTTAATGCCTGTACGTTCTTATGCAACTCACCCCAAAGAAACTCTAGCTGAGAACTTAATTCAAGGCTGAAGACCTAAATAGGTATCTCTCCAAAGCAGACATACAGATGGCCAACAAACACATGAAAAGATGCTCAACATCACTCTAACCCAAGTCTCCCGCATTGTAGGCAGATGTTTTAACCTCTGAGCCACCAGGGAAGCACTCACTAATTACCAGAGAAATGCAAATCAAAACTATAACAAGGTGTTACCTCACACCAGTCAGAATGGTCATCATCAAAAAAATCTACAAACAATAAATGCTGGAGAGAATGTGGAGAAAAGGGAACCCTCCTACACTGTTGCTGGGCATGTAAATTGGTATGGCCACTGTGGAGAACAGTATGAGTGAGTGAAGTCGCTCAGTCATGTCCGACTCTGCGACCCCGTGAACTGAAGCCCACCAGGCTCCTCCGTCCTTGGGATTCTCCAGGCAAGAATACTGGAGTGGGTTGCCATTTCCTTCTCCAGGGGAACTTCCCGACCCAGGGATCGAACCCAGGTCTCCCGCATTGCAGGCAGACGCTTTAACCTCTGAGCCACCAGGGAAGCCCTAAAAAGTTAAAAATAGAGTACCATGTGACCCAGCAATCCCACTACTAGGAATATACTTGGAGAAAACCCTAAATTCAAAATTCCTAATTCTGTGACAGAATTTGGCCTGAGGTTTCCTTTCACCATGAAGTAACACTTGACAGATTTCGGAGGAGAAAATCCACAGCCCTCACCTACATTTAAGTTTTACAGGCTACCCACTCTCCACCAAAAAGAACCTAATAATAATAATAATCCTTGGAGGATCCATTATTTGTGAGTAAGCAAGTAGGCATATGACTGTGATTTTTCCGGTAGTCATATATGGATGTGAAAGTTGGACCATAAAGAAGCCTGAGTGCCAGAGAATTGATGCTTTCCAATTGCAGTGCTGGAGAAGACTCTTCAGAGTCCCTCGGACAGCAAGGAGATCAAACCAGTCCATCCTAAAGGAAATCAACCCTGAATGTTCATTGGAAGGACCGATGTTGAAGCTGAAGCTCCAATACTTTGGCCACCTGTTGCAAAGAGCTGACTTATTGGAAAAGACCCTGATGCTGAGAAAGATTGAGGGCAGGAGGAGAAGGGGACAACAGAGGATGAGATGGTGGGATGGCATCACTGACTCAATGGACATGGGTTTGGGTGGACTCCAGGAGCTGGTGATGGACAGGGAAGCCTGGCGGGCTGCAGGTCATAGGGTCACAAAGAGTCAGACGTGACTTAGCAGCTGAACAACAACCATAAGTAGTCACATGTCCCTTTGCCACAGGCAGGTATCATTCGGGGAAGGCAGTGGCACCCACCCCAGCACTCTTGCCTGGAGAATCCAATGGACGGAGGAGCCTGGTGGGCTGCAGTCCATGGGGTCGCTAACAGTCGGACAGACTGAGCAACGTCACTTTCACTTTTCTCTTTCATGCATTGGAGAAGGAAATGGCNCCACCACAATAAAGCAGTATCACAGTAGAGTCACACGAGTTTTTTGGTTTCCTAGTGCATATAAAAGTTATGTTTACATTGTAGGCTCAGAGGTTAAAGCGTCTGCCTCCAATGTGGGAGACCCGGGTTCGATCCCTGGGTCGGGAAGATCCCCTGGAGAAGGAAATGGCAATCCACTCCAGTATTCTTGCCTGGAGAATCCCATGGACGGAGAAGCCTAATAGGTTATAGTCCACGGGGTCGCAAAGAGTCGGACATGACTGAGCGACTTCACCTTCACCTTCATAGTCTATTAAATGTGCGATAGTACACTGTCTTAAATATATACAAATCTTAATTAAAAAATACTTTATTGCTAAAAACTTCTATCATCTGAGCCTTCAGCAAGTCATAATCTTTTTTGCAATGGTAACATCAAAGATCATCAATCACAGATCACCAATCAAATATAATATAATGAAAACATTTGAATTGTTGTAAGGATTACCAAAATGTGACACACACAAGAAGTGAGCAAATCCTGTTGGAAAAATGGTTGCAATACACTTGTTTGACAAAGAGTTGCCACACACCTTCACTTTGTAAAAAAAAGATGCAGTCTGTTAAGTGCATGCAATAAAGCTCAATAAAACAAGTTAATGCCTGTACGTTCTTATGCAACTCACCCCAAAGAAACTCTAGCTGAGAACTTAATTCAAGGCTGAAGACCTAAATAGGTATCTCTCCAAAGCAGACATACAGATGGCCAACAAACACATGAAAAGATGCTCAACATCACTCTAACCCAAGTCTCCCGCATTGTAGGCAGATGTTTTAACCTCTGAGCCACCAGGGAAGCACTCACTAATTACCAGAGAAATGCAAATCAAAACTATAACAAGGTGTTACCTCACACCAGTCAGAATGGTCATCATCAAAAAAATCTACAAACAATAAATGCTGGAGAGAATGTGGAGAAAAGGGAACCCTCCTACACTGTTGCTGGGCATGTAAATTGGTATGGCCACTGTGGAGAACAGTATGAGTGAGTGAAGTCGCTCAGTCATGTCCGACTCTGCGACCCCGTGAACTGAAGCCCACCAGGCTCCTCCGTCCTTGGGATTCTCCAGGCAAGAATACTGGAGTGGGTTGCCATTTCCTTCTCCAGGGGAACTTCCCGACCCAGGGATCGAACCCAGGTCTCCCGCATTGCAGGCAGACGCTTTAACCTCTGAGCCACCAGGGAAGCCCTAAAAAGTTAAAAATAGAGTACCATGTGACCCAGCAATCCCACTACTAGGAATATACTTGGAGAAAACCCTAAATTCAAAATTCCTAATTCTGTGACAGAATTTGGCCTGAGGTTTCCTTTCACCATGAAGTAACACTTGACAGATTTCGGAGGAGAAAATCCACAGCCCTCACCTACATTTAAGTTTTACAGGCTACCCACTCTCCACCAAAAAGAACCTAATAATAATAATAATCCTTGGAGGATCCATTATTTGTGAGTAAGCAAGTAGGCATATGACTGTGATTTTTCCGGTAGTCATATATGGATGTGAAAGTTGGACCATAAAGAAGCCTGAGTGCCAGAGAATTGATGCTTTCCAATTGCAGTGCTGGAGAAGACTCTTCAGAGTCCCTCGGACAGCAAGGAGATCAAACCAGTCCATCCTAAAGGAAATCAACCCTGAATGTTCATTGGAAGGACCGATGTTGAAGCTGAAGCTCCAATACTTTGGCCACCTGTTGCAAAGAGCTGACTTATTGGAAAAGACCCTGATGCTGAGAAAGATTGAGGGCAGGAGGAGAAGGGGACAACAGAGGATGAGATGGTGGGATGGCATCACTGACTCAATGGACATGGGTTTGGGTGGACTCCAGGAGCTGGTGATGGACAGGGAAGCCTGGCGGGCTGCAGGTCATAGGGTCACAAAGAGTCAGACGTGACTTAGCAGCTGAACAACAACCATAAGTAGTCACATGTCCCTTTGCCACAGGCAGGTATCATTCGGGGAAGGCAGTGGCACCCACCCCAGCACTCTTGCCTGGAGAATCCAATGGACGGAGGAGCCTGGTGGGCTGCAGTCCATGGGGTCGCTAACAGTCGGACAGACTGAGCAACGTCACTTTCACTTTTCTCTTTCATGCATTGGAGAAGGAAATGGC
>SJYX01000505.1:184729-202841 GCA_006410675.1 Oreotragus oreotragus
TGGTGGGATGGCATCACTGACTCAATGGACATGGGTTTGGGTGGACTCCAGGAGCTGGTGATGGACAGGGAAGCCTGGCGGGCTGCAGGTCATAGGGTCACAAAGAGTCAGACGTGACTTAGCAGCTGAACAACAACCATAAGTAGTCACATGTCCCTTTGCCACAGGCAGGTATCATTCGGGGAAGGCAGTGGCACCCACCCCAGCACTCTTGCCTGGAGAATCCAATGGACGGAGGAGCCTGGTGGGCTGCAGTCCATGGGGTCGCTAACAGTCGGACAGACTGAGCAACGTCACTTTCACTTTTCTCTTTCATGCATTGGAGAAGGAAATGGCAACCCACTCCAGTATTCTTGCCTGGAGAATCCCAGGGACGGGGGAGCCTGGTGGGCTGCCGTCTATGGGGTCACACAGAGTCGGACACGACTGAAGTGACTTAGCAGCAGCAGCAGCAGCAGCAGGTGTCATTATTCCATTTTGAAGAGAAAGACACTAAGGTTTGAGTTGTTAACTCACTGCATTAAATTTTCAAAATTAGTAAGTAATGGAACTGAGATTTGAGAGCAGGTCTGCGTGGCTCCACAATCCTCATATCAACACTTAGCATTAGATAAGTATGAAACTCTGTCCCGCATAATTGGGCATGTGGCCTTTGGGGGTGGAGCTTGTTTCTCAATCCATGGGTGAGTTGCATGATCAATTATTGTGAGATTTACTAGAATACACATCATTCTAGTTAGCCTCCTGTCCATATTACCACTCCTGTGATTTTGGGCTTTCTCTGGTTCACTTTTTGAGCACATAGGTGGTTCTGGGCAGCAGAGATAGAGGTCCTTTTTAGCTGTGTATGTCTCAGGATGGAAGATGCGGAGCATCCTGAAGTCCTACTGCTTTCCTAAGGCATTTTTCTCTGAACTATTCTGAATGGAATCCTGCAGAGAGAAAAAATATAAGAAGGGGACAAGTTGCTAATCTTATTAAAACAGTCCAATTGTTTGAACTCAGATGCTTGACAGCATATGAATAGGCACTGATCAGTTTACAGCCATGTAATCCAATCCACATAATATCCTGCCTGAAAAAGATATGGCTCAGACCCACTCTGACTGCAGCCCAGGCTGGAAGCTTTCCGGTGAAAGCAAGATGCCCAGGTCAGTGGACTCTGGGGCTTTATCCCTGCTGGGTAAGATGGCTGGCTTCTCCCTACATTTTGATATTGTGTACATGTTTATAGTTGTGCCAGGATGATATCTCCTTTCTGCCAACTTCAGTGCTCACAGCTGATTTCTATTTCACTCTCCATCCTTAAGCCTTTGAAGTCATCTTGCTGAACGGTACCTGATGTCAAGGGGAAGGACTCACTTTGGCAATAGTAGTAATAAGGAAGTCATTTACTGAGTGCTTATTATTTGCCAAGTATTATGGTAAATGGTTTACATACATTATTCTAGAAGAGCTCACAACAGCCCTTTGATGTGGCTATTATTATTATTACTGTTGTTAGTGGTGTTATTCTCATTTTACAAAAAAGGAAACTAAGGCTCAGAGTGTCCAAATGACTTGTTGAAACAAGAAATTAATCTGAGTCTGCTTGACAGTTTGCCCTTCTCTTAACCACTATTTTTACAGGCAATCAACCCCTCATACCTGAGACTTTTCTATGGCTATTGCTCTGATTTAAGCCATTTCTTGTGGAAAAATAAACAGTGATCTACCTCAGTATGGTAAAGAGATCACAGTATTTGGAATCAGGGCACCTGGGATCATTCCTGGGTGTACTATTGGCAAGCCATCTTACCTTGAACAGATCAATTTCCCATGTATGCCAAGCTGCTTCAGTCATGTCCCACTCTGCTACCCTCTGGACTGTCACCTGCCAGGCTCCTCTCTGTCCGTGGGATTCTCCAGGTGAGAATACTGGAGTGGTCGGCATGCCCTCCTCCAGGAGATCTTCAGACCGAGGGATCAAACCCAAGTCTTTTGCGACTCCTGCACAGGCAGGCAGCTTCTTTACAACTAGTGCCACCTGAGAAGCCCCCTTAGTCTCTGGCATCTTTTTCTTGTCTTTAAGATGATAATGATACAACCATCCTCCAGTTATTTGTGAATCAAGTACAATGACAGTTTCATAATAATCAGTTCTCTCCCTTCCCCATATCACTTAGCTTATTAGTAACTATAACTAGTAACTCGAATCTAGATCTTCTGTCTGTCAGTCCTCTATGCTTTCTAGTTGAGTGGGGAAGCTTTTGACTCTCTGGTTATTGTGATTAGTATGCTGGGCTAATGTCGGTGGCTCTTGTTTAGTTTGGCAAGTTGGTGATGTCTTCGGCACATTGACAACTGAAGAAAGAGTAGGAAAACTATAAAACACAGGCACAACACACAATAAGCATGGGCTTCCCCGGTGGCCCGGTGGTTAAGAATCTACCTTTGCAATGCGGGGGACACCAGTTCGATCCCTGATGCAGGAAGACCCAACATCCTGAGAAGCAATCATGCCCAAGGGCCACAGCTACCGAGCCTACACTCTGGAGCCCTTGAGCTGCAATTACCGAACCCATATGCCACAACCACTGTAGCCCTCACCCCCTGGAGCCTGTGCTCTGCAACAAGGGAGGCCACCACAGTGAGCAGCCCTTGCACTGGAACTGGAGAGTAGCCCCTGCTCACTGCAGCTGGAGAACGCCCGTGCAGCAATGAAGACCCAGTGCAGCCAATAAATAGAAATGAGAAGCAAAGGCCATGTGACACCAAAGGCAAACGCCTCAAGAGCTTCAGAAAGCGCCCTACTTAGCACACAGAACGGATCGTGTTTATTCCGAGATGCAGATAACAATGTGTGTGCTCAATGGTTTCAGTCGTGTCCGACTCTTTGTGACCCTGTGGGCTGTAGCCTGTCGGGCCCTTCTGTCCATGGGATTCTCCAGGCAAGAACACTGGAGGGGGTTGCTGTGTCCTCCTCAAGGGAATCTTCCAGACCCAGGGGTTGGACCCACATCTTTTACATCTCTTGCATTGACAGGCAGGTTCTTTACCACTAGCACCACCTGGGAAGCCCAGATCACAGTGTAATGTCTTTTAGAAATACATCCACTATGTATGCTCAAATTTTAAAATAAAAAGATTTACTGCCTAGTAAGCTTTACCTGCTATCTGGCTACCTTGAAAAATCTTCAAAGTCTCCCTATTCATTTCTCCAGCAATTATTGAGGCATCTACCATCTGCCAGACACTGATGTTGGTGCTAGGAATGCGACAGTGAACAAAATACACAAAAATCTTGCTTTTAGAAAGCTCACACTCTCTTTGCGAGGGGGTGGGGGTGGGAGATAGGCAATAAATAGAGTGCTGATTACAAGTCAAACAAGAAAATAGGCTGTGAAATATTGAGGCTGAAGACTAAAACTTTAGATAGAATGTCCAGGGAAAGATTACCTGGAGAGTGACTTTTCAGTGAAGACTTGAAAGGCATAAGGGAGCCCGATATTTCCACACTTGGGTAGCATCATGCTCAGATGAAGGAAAAGGAAATGCCTCCAAGGAGGAGCATTTCTGGCTTGTTAAAGACCAACAAGACAAGGAGCAGAGCAAGAGGAGGGGGATACAATAGGGGGGAATAGTGCAGAGGAGACAAATTAGGTAGGTCAGAGCTTGTAGGTTATGCTAAGAACTTTGGCTTTTACTCTGCATTAGAAAATCTGAATCAATATATTTTCAAGATCTGTCTGGTTGCTTCTTGAGAATAGATTACCAAGGGGCAAGGGGCAAAAGCAGAGAGACCGATTAAAAACTATTTCAATCAGCCGGGCAAGAAATGATGAGGCGTAGACCAGAGTGGGGGTAATGGGTGTGGTGAGAAAGAACTGGAAAAAGCCAGAAGTAAATAAGTAAATAAATATTGTCCTTTTTTTGGAACTCATAGGATTTCATGACTGACTATATGTGTGGTCTGAGTGCAAGAGATGAATCAACAATGACACCAAAGTGTTTTGCCAAAGCAATGGTAGGATGATGGAATGATGTCAAGACAAATCTCAAGCTCTGTTGTGTGGGAGACAGTGCCCTTCACAAGCTCCTTCTGCTCTGCTCCCAGCATGTTCCTTCTTGGGTTCTGATCCATTTTCAGTTCTCTGAACTCATCCATGCTCTTTCTTGCCTACAAGCCTGCATACATAGTGTTCCTTCTTCCTATAACACTTCTTAACACCCCTTCTTATTCCCTGAAACTCAGAGGGGACTTATTCTCAGCATATGATTGGTAGTGTTCAAAGAATAAATAACTGAATCTGTAATTTAATATTTGAGATAACGGAGGTTTGTCCTTAGGTGATTCAGACACTGGAAAGAAGTTTGGCCAAGGCCAAGAGGGAGGAAAAGAGTTGACTTGCAAGGATATGGATGCCATAGTCACTGAAGGGTCTGGGTGGATGGGCATGGAATAAAGACCGGAGTGCTTTATTCAGATCCCCTATGGGATCAAGGTGTTCATCTCTCAGTTGTTGGTTATATTGACTAACTCTCTGACTGGAAAATGTCTCGGTCACAGGGAACTTTTTCATCCAGGTGATGCTCTCTTTCAGGGAGCAGCCTGTGTCGATGACCACTGATATGGGTTATCTTGGCCAGCTTCCTTGACTCCATTTGGGACAAGCTGAGGGGGCTTCCCGGCAGCAGAACTCCTCATAGGATGGTGGAAGCCTGAGTAGGAACCACCTTGTAGGTTAGTTTTCCCCTCTGCCCCACCCTGCCTTACTCATTTCCTTGCAATAGCATGTCCTAATAAACCTCCTCCAAGTAATTCCACAGGCTTCCCCAATGGCTCAGTGGGTAAAGAATCTGCCTGCATTACAGGAGACATAGGAGACATGGGTTCGATCCCTGGATCAGGANTCTGCCCCACCCTGCCTTACTCATTTCCTTGCAATAGCATGTCCTAATAAACCTCCTCCAAGTAATTCCACAGGCTTCCCCAATGGCTCAGTGGGTAAAGAATCTGCCTGCATTACAGGAGACATAGGAGACATGGGTTCAATCCCTGGATCAGGAAGATCCACTGGATGAGGCAACAATAACCCACTCCAGGATGCTTGCCTGGAAAATTCCATGGACAGAGAAGCCTGGTGGACTCTAGTCCATGGGGGTCGCAAAGCATTGGACATGACTGAGTGATGAGCACATTTTATGAAATTCCCAATCTCACTCTGTTTCCATAGAACTGGACCTAGGACTGGACATACCTTTTCAAAGGACAGTCCATGGTAGACTCTAGCAAGTAGGAGCCCTGTGTATCTCAGGGGCTCAGAGAGCCATGGCAACTTCAGGAGATAAGCAAGCTATGAGGCTGAGGTCCTAAAAATTGGAAAGGTGCATTTAGTGAAATGATGCAGTGTAATTTCATAGAAGATTATTCTATCTGGAGGCTAACAGATGGCTCTGCAGCCAAATTCGGTACTCTAATTCAACAGAGGGATTCTGCTGATGTCACCAGCACTTGAGCTGTGTGTTCCAGTGTGGGCTTTTTAAGGCTTTTGGTTGTCTTTTTTTTTTCCTTCCACAAACAGCCATAGAGCCTCGAGAGTTAATTCAGCCTTGTAGTCACTCCAAGGCCATCTGTTGTTCAAATTAAAATACATATTTTTAACTTTAACCTTTCAATCTCTAAAGTTTTAAACCTTTGCAATAGAAACAGTCATTTTTGCAACAGCTTTTCAGCTTCCTGATTCAGTGACATCAATGAAAGGGTAATGTCAGTTTCGAGGACGTCAGTAAGGAACTTGGCAGGGCTGACATCGGGAGGGGGACCTGGAGAATTTACCAGGCTATTTTCTGTTCTTGCATGACATGGTAACGTGCTCTGCTCTTGTTAGCTGGAGTTAATGGAAACTCTGAATAGATTTCATGAAGGATAATTTAAGAATTCACATTTATTCTGAGACATTAATAAATAAAGAAGGATCTAGAAAAAACACTGCAGAATTTAGGCTCCTTTGTTAGTTTTACTAATCTGTTGGTGTGTTCTAGGGTAGACACCAGAATAAAATATAACTGAAATGTTAATTTCTTTGTGAATGATTTTTATTCTCTTTTTTAAAATCATGCATGTTTACTGTAGAAAATATGGAAAATGCAGAAAACTAAAAAGATACTCATAATCCTGCTGTCTAGAGATAAATGTTTTTAAGATCTGGTTTATTGTACTTGTATTTTAAGAGATTAGTTTAAATACCTCCTGAGTGCAGAGATGAGGGGGTCTTTGTAACGTGTGGTGCATTGTATTTGAAGTGAAAGTGAAAGTTGCTCAGTTGTATCCGACTCCTTGCAACCCCATGGACTATACAGTACATGGAATTCTCCAGACCAGAATACTGGAGTGGGTAACCTTTCCCTTCTCCAGGGGATCTTCCCAACCCAGGAATCAAATCCAGGTCTCCTGCACTGCAGGCAGATTCTTTACCAGCTGAGCCACAGAAGAAGCCCAAGAATACTGCAGTGGGTAGCCTATCCCTTCTTCAGTGGATCTTCCCAACCCAGGAATGGAACCAGGGTCTCCTGCATTGCAGGGGATTCTTTACCAACTGAGCTATCAAGAAAGGGCCTGTATTTGAAGATGCTATTGCTAATCCCTGACTAAAGAGGGCATATGTCTTGAATCTATTTTGTCTTATTTCTTCCAAATACTACATTCACCAAAATTCATGATTTTCTGTCCCATTCCATCTACTTCATCTGCAATAAATGGATAAATTTTTTATAACTATTTGAAACTACACAAATTAAAATGCTCTACTAACATTCTTAGTTCAATTGAATTCAGCAACCCTTTTTACTTACAGTAGTTACTATGTATTTTGTGCTGTGCTAGGTGAAGTGTAAGAATGGAGAGGGATAAGGAGATACAAGCTTTATTTGTGTTTTATTTTTATTTATTTATTTTTTGTGGAAACAGTGACAGATTTTATTTTCTTGGGTGCCAAACTCACTACTAATGGTAACTGCAAGCCATGAAATTAAAAGACGCTTGCTCCTTGGAAGGAAAGCTATGGCAAACCTAGATAGCATATTAAAAAGCAGAGACATCACTTTGCTGACAAAGGTCTGTATAGTCAAAATGATGATTTTTCCAGTAATCGTGTACAGATGTGAAAGTTGGGCCATAAAGAAGGTGGAGTGCCAAAGAATGGATGCTTTTGAATTGTGGTGCTGGAGAAGACTCTTGAGAGTCTCTAGGACTGCAAGGAGATCAAGCCAGCCAATCCTTAAAGGATATCAACCCTGAATACTCATTGGTAGGACTGATGCTGAAGCTGAAGCTCTGATACTTCGGCCACCTTAAGCAAGCAGTTGACTCATTGGAAAAGACCTTGATTCAGGGAATGAATGAAGGCAAAAGGAGAAGAGGGCAGCAGAGGATGAGGTGGTTAGATAGTATCACCAAATCAATGGACATGAATCTGAGCAAACTCTGGGAGATAGTGAAGGACAGGGAAGCCTGACATGCTGCAGTTCATGGGGCTGTGAAGAGTCCGACATGATTTAACAACTGAACAACAACAAGAAAGATACAAATGTGCAGACCACACAGTTTCTGACTTTGGAAGCTCATAAATATTCATTAATGCCACAAATATTGATTGAACACCTACTATATACCAGGTATTGTCCTAAACACTAGCAATATAATAAAGAAAAATAAGAATGATATTCCCACCTCCATGGGGCTTAACTTCTATTGGAATAGGCAAAATTATGCATCAATAGATGACATTATTTCAAGATGTGCATATTAATGATGTTTTTTGTTTTCTGTACCTTGTGATTTTTTCTTTTAAAATTGATTAATTTTTATTTAGGTATAAGTGACTTTTATGATCTTATTAGTTTCAAGGGTACTACATAATGATTTGTTATTTGTATATATTGTGAAACGATCACAATATATACACATAAATCTGGTAATAAATCTAGTTACCATTTGTCATCATAAGTAGTTACAAATTTTTTTTTCTTGGGATGAAAATATTTAAGATCTACTCTCAGCAGCTTCAAGTATCTATTCAGTTCAGTTCAGTTCAGTCGCTCAGTCGTGTCCGACTCTTTGTGACCCCGTGAATTGCAGCTCGCCAGGCCTCCCTGTCCATCACCAACTCCTGGAGTTCACTCAGACTCATGCCCATTGAGTCCGTGATGCCATCCAGCCATCTCATCCTCTGTCGTTCCCTTCTCCTCCTGCCCCCAATCCCTCCCAGCATCAGAGTCTTTTCCAATGAGTCAACTCTTCGCATGAGGTGGCCAAAGTACTGGAGTTTCAGCTTTAGCATCATTCCTTCCAAAGAAATCCCAGGGCTGATCTCCTTCAGAATGGACTGGTTGGATCTCCTTGCAGTCCAAGGGACTCTCAAGAGTCTTCTCCAACACCACAGTTCAAAAGCATCAGTTCTTCAGCACCCAGCCTTCTTCACAGTTGAACTCTCACATCCATACATGACCACAGGAAAAACCATAGCCTTGACTAGGCGGACCTTAGTCGGCAAAGTAATGTCTCTGCTTTTGAATATACTATCCAGGTTGGTCATAACTTTTCTTCCAAGGAGTAAGCGTCTTTTAATTTCATGGCTGCAGTCACCATCTGCAGTGATTTTGGAGCCCCAAAAAATAAAGTCTGACACTGTTTCCACTGTTTCCCCATCTATTTCCCATGAAGTGATGGGACCGGATGCCATGATCTTCATTTTCTGAATGTTGAGCTTTAAGCCAACTTTTTCACTCTCCTCTTTCACTTTCATCAAGAGGCTTTTTAGTTCCTCTGTTATACCTATTACAGTATTATTAAATATAGTCACCATGCTCTACATGATATCCCCAAGATATCCCCAAGACTATTTATTTTATAATTGGAAATTGGTACCTTTTTTTTTTTTTTTTGATGCTAGCCATTTTAAAGTCTTTATTTAATTTGTTACAATATTACTTCCTTTTTTTTTTTTTCCTGGAGTGACAGGAAATTTTTTCCTGAAATGGCAACCCACTCTAGTATTCTGGTGACAGAGGAGCCTGGTGGGCTACAGACAGTCCCGGGGGTTGCAAAGAATTGGACATGACCGAGCACACACGCACGCTTCTGTTTTATGTTTAGGTTTTTTGGCCATGAGGCACGTGGGATCTTAGCTTACTGCCTGCATTTGAAGGTGAAATTTTAACCTCTGGACCACCAGGGAAGTCCCTGGTACCTTATCTTACGGTGTGGTAATATCTTAAAAATCACTCGGTGTAATATCTTAAAAATCACTCAGTCACCTCCAGAAATTAAAATTATTGTGACCTGGTGATAAGTGCTATGAAAGTAATTATAGCAGAGGTGTTACAGGAAAGCCGGAGGTGTGCCACTTGAGAGTGACAGTAAAGAAGTATTTCGCTGCTGCTGCTAGGTTGCTCAGTTGTGTCTGACTCTTTGTGACCCTACAGACTGTAGCCTGCCAGGCTCCTCTGTCCATGGGATTCTCCAGTCAAGAACACTGGAGTGAGTTGCCATTTCCTCCTCCAGAAATATTTTGCTAAGAAGGTGTCATTTGTTATCGAGGAGTCAGGCAGCAGAGAATATTTAGAACATACTGTATAGTACAGGAAACTCAATGCGCTGTGGTGACCTAAATGGGAAGGAAGTCTGAAAGGGAGGGGATATGTGTATATGTGGTCTTCCCCGGTGGCTCAGTGGTGAAGAATCTGCCTGCAGTGCAAAAGAGGCAGGTTTGATCCGTGCATCAGGACAATCTCCTGGAGAAGGAAATGGCAACCCACCCCAGTATTCTTGCCGGAAAATTCCCAAGGACAAAGGAGCCCTGTGGCCTACAGTGCATGGGGTCACAAGAGTCAGACAGGACTTAGCGACTAAACAACAATGACAAATATGTGCATGCATGGCTGATTCATTTTGCCGTACAGTAGAAACTAACACAATGTTGTAAACTGACTGTACTCCTATAACAGTTCATTTCAAAAAAAGAGAGGATTGCAAGTGTAAATATCCTGAGGCAAGACAAGCTTTACTTCCCTTGAACAGGAAGGCCTGGCTGGCAGAGTGAAACAGGAAGAGGTGGAAGGGGCAGGTGGGGCAAAGTTCATGGAGGGCCTTGGAAGGGGCGGGCCATACAGACCTGCATGTAAGTGTTCCCATGTATTGCGAACAGTGCATGATATTTGCACTTGCCTCAAAGTCTTTGCAGGTACCTAAAGGTTTGGATCTCAGGTGCAATTCCAGGAACCAAGGTAGCAAGGAGAGTGACAGTTCTAAGTGAATGCATGTGGTGCTGCTGCTGCTGCTGCTGCTAAGTCGCTTCAGTCATGTCCAACTCTGTGCGATGCCATGGACTGCAGCCTACCAGGCTCCTCTGTCCATGGGATTTTCCAGGCAAGAGTACTGGGAGTGGGGTGCCATTGCCTTTTCCGATGCATTTGGTAGCAGTCCTTAAATCTTACTCTGGCCTTTCTCTTATATTTCTTGTAAAGTCGGTCTTTGTAAATTGAGAGAGGATCACCGTCATCCAGCCGTGCTGAGTAAAATTATAAATGTCATGATTTATGCATAAAAAGGGCAAGAACCAAGTGCTAGGTGCAACCCCCATGTGAGTAAAGGGTGGAGGAGGAGTGGTTTTCTTTAATAAAGTTTTTGTTGAAGCTCAGCTTACCAACTTTTGGGTTCAGAGCCTGCATGTGAATCAAATTCCCCAGCTAGGCTTGAATCCTGATTAGAATGACAGCTAACTGGCTTAGTCCTCACAGCTTTTTAAAATCATACACCCAGAGGTCATAGCCACCTTTTTGGTTTAGAATGACATAACTGTGTTTTCATTTACCTATGAAGGTCATAAGAATATTTAATTTCTAAATTCAGAAAACAGACTCCAAATATTATATGGAAAATTTTCATCTGAATTCCTCTTTTCCCATAACACAAAATATTTTCTTTTGAGCCATGCTTGGGTTGCAGATTTTCACATGAGATGGTGTGGTGGGGAATAGTTTATTAATGACAATAAATGGGTAAGGGTGCCACAACTTAATATCTTTATTAGTAGTAAAACTTGGTTTTGTAGCTGCTATTGTTTTCCCCACTTTATAGACCAGAAAACTGAGACTCAGAGAGTTTAAACTGCCCAAGACCAAACAAGTCGTGTGGCCCTGGATGCTTGGTGGAACTGCCTTCAGTCAGGCCTGTTTGCCTCTAGCCTGTGTCTCCCACCGCAGAGTCTCCCAGGGCCTGGTTTAACCACCCACCCCAGAAGGGCAGGCCTGCCTCACCTCACACAGGTGTGGGTAGGAACTGAGAAGCCCAGTCAGGCTTGCCGAGGACTCTACAGGTGGCAACTGTAAAACAGAGAGAATAAAAGGAAGCCACACATTGTGTTGCACCCACTCACGGTCAGACCTCACCTCAGAGGCGAGGCAGAAGTTTCTCCTGGTGCTGAGATAGGTGAGAATGCTCCTTCCGGGACAAGGACTCAGCAGCAACTCCCGGTGAGCTTTCCTTTTTACAGAACTGGGTGAGGGACATGTTTCAAGGTATAAGAGTTTTCCATTTACTACAGAAAATAGCACTTTTAAAGTATTTACAGAAAAGCCTAGATCAAGAATATAATATAGTATAATAGACTCTATAACATATTCCCTAATATATTTTCACTAATATAGTCTCTATATAATATATTTTATATATAATGTATTCCATGTGTAATTTATTTCCTGTATAATATAGTCCATGTATAATTCCCTTAGTATGTTTTCTCAAGACAACAGTAATCATAACTATCCATTAGATAATAATTTTGAGGATGTTTATTGTATATCATATTTCCAAAAGAATAGGATGCACCTTAAAATGTATGANTTTTTTTGCATGTGAGCCATTTTACGTTCTTCAAATTGAGATAGGAGACAAAATACAATGTGAAGCAGTTTTTAAACAGCAGTAACCATGTCCCAGTTAAACTGAGAAATGAGGCCCCCATAGACAAGTGGCCAACTATAATTATTATATACATGTATCTGCACTTCCTTCCCAGCCAAGGTTTTCTTCTGGGTTATTGGTGAAGGTTTTTGATACAGGTTTCCAGGATTGTTTTGTGGACTCTGCTTTTTCTCTCGTCCGGAATCATATTCACAAGCTATTTCTTATAGCCATTGCCTTAATTCTTTTTTGACACACTGCTTGGCACTTGACACATGCGTGCACATGATTAGTTACTCAGGTGTGTCTGACTCTTTGTGACCCCGTGGATTCTAGCCCGCCAGTCTCTTCTGTCCCTGGGATTCTCCAGGAAAGAATACTGAAATGGGTAGCTCATCCCTTCTACAAGGGATCTTCCCAACTCAGAGATCAAACTTGGGTCTCCTGCATTACAGGCAGATTCTTACCATCTGAGCCACCAGGGAAGCCTTAGTACCTCAATTCAAAATTCAATACCTCCGTTTTTACAGACATCATAAATATATTTTTATTATAACTAAGTATAAATCAATTAAATTTAGAAAGCATATTTGGTTTTGACATTTCAATTTCAATACGACTAGTTTCTTATTTCTCCTACATTTGTCTAAATGGGATACATTTCCCAAGACTAAGTGTTCTTAAATGAGTTTATAATCATAGTTTCTGATATATGGGTTCCCCTGACAGGGGAACAGGTCTGTCTTTTAGGAACTCAGAGTCAATTCGCAGCCATCAACTTTGTCTTCTTTTTCAGAAAAGCACAAGCAAACAATGATAGTTCTTTTTTCAAGCACATCAAATAAACTTGTTACCAGGGCCAAACCTAACTGATCTCTAAGGCCTGAAACTTGACCCAGATTCTGATCTCACTGGGAAGGATTGACATATCCAATTTAGACCCAAGCACAAAGCCTCTATTTTAAACACAAATAGCAGTATTCTCATGTCAGTTGAGGCCCTATGGGTCTCACAATTCTCAACAATGAAAAAACATGAAGTTTTGAAAAAAGAAGCTTCATTCTATGTATATTGTTTCCCAGAAGGCATCACTCATAGTTGAATGATGCTGGTATTTGGAAGTGAAAGAGGTATTCATGACCTCTAGTTCTGAGTGAAATATTCTCTTCCCAAAGGAAGCCTTTCAACTCAGTATGAGTACCTGTTTATTGCACTGAGTTTTAAAGAAAGCAGAATAAATGAGACAAGCAGACCTTGGTACATAGTCTTTTTTGCCATCATAATCAAAGTATGTTGGATATCAAGTAACTGAAGCCTGCTGGAGCAGGTCTCAACAGGATTTTCTACAAGCTCATGTAGGGTATCTCATTAAACTCAAAAGGAAGAAGCACAGCTGGGCTGTCTTAGGATAAGAAAAGTTTGCTGGAATGTCAATAGGGATCGAGGAAGTTACTCGAGTTAGTATGGGAATTTATAGTGGTTGAAACAGTGTCACTTTATTTTGGGGGGCTCCAAAATCACTGCAGATGGTGACCGGCAGCCATGAAATTAAAAAATGATTACTCCTTGGAAGGAAAGTTATGACCAACCTAGACAGCATATTCAAAAGCAGAGATATTACTTTGCCAACAAAGGTCCACCTAGTCAAGGCTATGGTTTTTCCTGTGGTCATGTATGGATGTGAGAGTTGGACTATGAAGAAAACTGAGCGCCGAAGAATCGATGCTTTTGAACTGTGGTGTTGGAGAAGACTCCTGAGAGTCCCTTGGACTGCAAGGAGATCCAACCAGTCCATTCTGAAGGAGATCAGCCCTGGCATTTCTTTGGAAGGAATGATGCTAAAGCTGAAACTCCAGTACTTTGGCCACCTCATGAGAAGAGTTGACTCATTGGATAAGACTTTGACACTGGGAGGGATTGGGGGCAGGAGGAGAAGGGGATGACAGAGGATGAGATGGCTGGATGGCATCACCGATTCGATGGATGTGAGTCTGAGTGAACTCCGGGAGTTGGTGATGGACAGGGAGGCCTGGCGTGCTGTGATTCATGGAGTCACAAAGAGTCAGACATGACTAAGTGACTGAACTGAACTGAAGAGCATAGTAGGAAAGGGCAACTCACTCCAGTATTCTTGTCTGGAGAATCCCATGGACAGAGGAGCCTGGTGGGCTACAGTCCACAGGGTCGCAAAGAGTCAAACACGACAGTGACTTCACTTTCACTTTCACTTAAGAGCATAGAATCTGGAACCAGTCCTCTTGAGTTCAAGTCTCAGTTCCGCCATTTGCTTGCAATAAATATTTGAAACATATAATCTCTCTGTCTCTAATTTCTTCAGCTATGAAGATTGTTGTAGGATCTAAGAAATACAAAAGGTTTATAGTGCCTGGTACATATAATTTCATTCAATAAAGAGGTACTGCTACTAATAAACTATTTATTGATAATGTAACATTTGTTTTATTACCTGTGAGCAATTATCCCTTCAATGATTTCTCTTAGAAAAAGCTATCCCTTAACATGGGAAAGATCCCCTGAAGGAGGGCACAGCAAACCACTCCAGAATGCTTGCCTGGAGAATCCTCATGGATAGAGGAATCTGGTAGAATGCAGTCCATAAGGTCACACGGCGTCAGACATTACTGAAGTGACAGCTTGCTAGCACACACACCTCTTAACATAAAAAATTAGTAAACTGACTCAGTCAAAAAGATCAGGGGCAGTGAGCAGCTAAGTAAATTAAAAGAGTAACATTGGAAAAAAGGTATGTGGTAAAGAATATCCATGAAATAACATTTGTATAAGATCAAATACATTCACATATGTGGATTATTTTATGTGGCACAAAAATTCTACATGAAGTTTTCATTTCTGTGACTTTAATATGTGTCAGGTACAACTCAACAAGGTATTTTTTTGTCCTTGATCCTTTTAAAAAGTTTAAAAATGTTTATATCAAATAAAAGCCTGTTATATATAAAAATAAAGTAGTAAAAAAATTACTAATATTGGGAAATCCATTGATTTTATGTATATATATGGATGTAATGAAAAGAAGAGAAGCAAAAAAACAAAGTAAAAAGGAAAGATATACCCATTTGAATGCTGAGTTCCAAAGAATAGCAAGGAAAGATAAGAAAGCCTTCCTCAGTGATCAGTGCAAAGAACTAGAGGATAACAAAAGAATGGGAAAGACTAGAGATCTCTTCAAGAAAATCAGAGATACCAAGGGAACATTTCATGCAAAGATGGGCTCAGTAACGGACAGAAATGGCGTGGACCTAACAGAAACAAGATATTAAGAAGAGGTGGCAAGAATACACAGAAGAGCTATACAAGAAAGATCTTCACAACCCAAATAATCACGATGGTGTGATCACTCACCTAGAGCCAGACATCTGGAGTGTGAAATCAAGTGGGCCTTAGGAAGCACCACTATGAACAAAGTGGAGGTGATGAAATTCTAGTTTAGCTATTTCAAATCCTGAAAGATGATGCTGTGAAAGTGCTGCACTCAATATTCCAGCAAATTTGGAAAACTCAGCAGTGGCCACGGAACTGGAAAAGGTCAGTTTTCATTCCAATTCCAAAGAAAGGCAATGCCAAAGAATGCTCAAACTACCGCACAACTGCACTCATCTCACATGCTAGTAAAGTAAAGGCCAAAATTCTCCAACCCAGACTTCCATAATATGTGAACCAAGAAGTTCCAGATATTCAAGCTGATTTTAGAAAAGGCACAGGAACCAGAGATCAAATTGCCAACATCTGCTAGATCATCAAAAAAGCAAGAGAGTTCCAGAAAAACATCTATTTATGCTTTATTGACTATGCCAAAGCCTTTGACTCTGTGTATCACAATAAACTGGAGAATTCTGAAAGAGGTGGGCATACCAGACCCAGCTGACCTGCTTTTTGAGAAATCTGTATGCAGATCAGGAAGCAACAGTTAGAACTGGACATGGAACAACAGACTGGTTCCAAATAGGAAAAGGAGTGCGTCAAGGCTGTATACTGTCACCCTGCTTATTTAACTTTTATGTAGAGTACATCATGAGAAACACTGGGCTGGAAGAAGCACAAGCTGGGATCAACATTGCTGGGAGAAATATCAATAACCTCAGATATGCAGATGACACCACCCTTATGGCAGAAAGTGAAGAAGAACTAATGAGCTTCTTGATGAAGGTGAAAGAAGAGAGTGAAAAGTTTGGCTTAAAGATCAACATTCAGAAAACAAAGATCATAGCATCCAGTCCCATCACTTCATGGCAAATAGATGAGGAAACAGTGGCTGATTTTATTTTTTGTATGTGATCCAAATCACTGCAGATGGTGACTGCAGCTATGTAATTAAAATACACTTACTTCTTGGAAAGTTATTACCAAACTAGACAGCATATTCAAAAGCAGAGACATTACTTTGTCAACAAAGGGCCATTTAATCAAGGCTATGGTTTTTCCAGTAGTCATATATGGATGTGAAATTTGGACTATAAAGAAAACTGGATTCCGAAGAATTGATGCTTTTGGACTGTGGTCTTGGGGAAGACTCTTGGGAGTCCCCTGGACAGCAAAGGAGATCCACCAGTTCATCCTAATTGAAATCAATCCTGAATATTCATTGAAAGGACTGNCATTTAATCAAGGCTATGGTTTTTCCAGTAGTCATATATGGATGTGAAATTTGGACTATAAAGAAAACTGGATTCCGAAGAATTGATGCTTTTGGACTGTGGTCTTGGGGAAGACTCTTGGGAGTCCCCTGGACAGCAAAGGAGATCCACCAGTTCATCCTAATTGAAATCAATCCTGAATATTCATTGAAAGGACTGATGGTGAAGCTGAAACTCCAATACTTTGGCCACCTGATGCGAAGAACAGACTCATCTGCAAAGACCCTGATGCTGGGAAAGATTGAAGGCAGGAGGAAAAGGGGACACCAGAGGATGAGATGGTTACATGGCATCACCGACTCAATAGGCATAAATTTGAGTATACTCCAGGAGTTGGTGATGGACAGGGAGGCTTGGTGTGCTGTAGTCCATGGGTTTGCAGAGTTGGACATGACTGAGTGACTGAACTGAACTGAACTAAAGTATACATGAGAATCAAATATAGCCCCACAAAGATGTGGCAGTATATTCAGTTCTGTTCAGTTCAGTCAGTTGTGTCTGATCCTTTGCAACCCCATGAACTGCAGCACGTCAGGCCTCCCTGTCCATCACCAACTCCCGGAGTTCACTCAAACTCACATCCATCGAGTCGGTGATGCCATCCAGCCATCTCATCCTCTGTCATCCCCTTCTCCTCCTGCCCCCAATCCCTCCCAGCATCAGAGTCTTTTCTAATGAGTCAACTCTTCACATGAGGTGGCCAAAGTACTGGAGTTTCAGCTTCAGCATCTGTCCTTCCAAAGAACACCTGGAACTGATCTCCTTTAGAATGGACTGGTTGGATCTCCTTGCAGTCCAAGGGACTCTCAAGAGTCTTCTCCAACACCACAGTTCAAAAGCATCAATTTTTTGGTGCTCAGCTTTCTTCAAGGTCCAACTCTCACAACCATACATGACTACTGGAAAAACCATAGCTTTGACTGGATGGACCTTTGTTGGCAAAGTAATGTCTCTGCTTTTGAATAAATTAGCCCTTGAACTTAAACCTAAAACTAGGGACTTGAGGGAGAAGAAATTGCCTGAGTTAAATGAGGTATCCTGGCTTGATTGAATTAGCTTGAAGTGACTGAATTTTCTCTGTGATGCAGAATGCAGACTTGGGAACAAGTTCAGTTTTTATCTTTTTTTTTTTTTTGCATAAGCTTCTTCTTAGCAAAGAGTGCAATAAAGACAAAAGACCATAAATGCTAATTTAATCTGACTATATATAATTATCACTTCTGTAATTATATCATTAAAGTAGAAATAACACTTTTTTGCAAAAAGAAAAGGTTTTGCAATGTGTTTTACAGAAAAGATTAATCTCTTCAATGTATAAAGAACTGATGAAAAATCAGAAAGAATAAAGATATACAACTCAAAGAAATATGATTCAAGATTAGTTTTAGAAAAGATTTGTTATAGAAAAGAATTAGTTATTGGAAAATTTACCAGCCTTGTTATATAAATTTTATTCTAATGTCAAAGTCATCTAACTATATGATATATTTAT
>SJYX01000505.1:203081-238838 GCA_006410675.1 Oreotragus oreotragus
ATCATATATTATGGGTGGAAGTGTAGGGTTTTTTTTTAAATAAACTCCATGGAAAATTAAACAATGCTTCTCAAAAATACAAATGTATATAAATTTGATCCCACATTTCATTCAAATTTATTTACATATATATTTAATGAATGTTTTTTTTATTATAGTACCTCATTTTTTATAATTATTGGAAAAAATTCAAAATCTATCAACAAAGGGCTAGTTAAATAAAAAGAATGAGAAAATATTTTATATATTTGTTCTATATTAAAATATGTAGAACAATGTACAAATATTATATGAAAAGATCTTTTTAAGTGAAAAATATTTACTACATACCTTTTTATACATTTTGAATTTGCAACAATGTTAATTCATCACCTATTCAGAAAATTATGTTTTAAATATCAGAGAAATTACAATAGCCTCACATATAATGAAATCCAGTTAAATAGTTTTCCCATTACTGCAGGAGCATTGAAGTAATATGTTTGTTCACCCTTTTATTATAAAAAAAGTTTCAAGTTAAAATGATACCATTTTTCATTTATCAGTCAAGGAAAATTTAAGCAATTCATAGTATTGATGAGGCTCTCTGGAAATAAACACTGTTAGGCATAGCTGGCAGAAGTATGAGCTGTCTGCCAAAGATATAGCATCATCCTTCCCTACTTTTTTTCCCAGCAGAGCCGGTCTTCCACTGTAACAGCTGAATATCGACTACTTGCTTTCCCAGCAACGTGTAGTTAAAGCATGAGCATTCAAGCTAGTAAAGACAAAGAGAACCTGAGAGAATGTCTGGGATTTGTTTTTGCTTTTTTTTTTTTTTTTCCCCCTTTCTAAAAGAATGAAGCACACAGATGGTAAATATTCTCCTCTCCAAATGACCCCTTTGACTGTGGTAACCATCTTGGACCTCAGGGAAGAAGCCAAAAATGCCTTGCGCTCAGATTTTGTGTTAGAAGTAAAGGATATCTCTATGTTCTAGCCACTTTAAATTGGGTCTTCTTATTTATGGCTGTAAGCATTCTGATACCTGAAGTTTCTCAGAAAACATAAAGATCCAATGCTAATCAATAGAGCAACTTATACAAATTATATTTGTAATCATTCTCCACAAGTCAGAAGTGGAAATATGGAAGAAAGGGAGGAGGAGAGAGGATTAGAAGGAGCAAATATTGCAATTTTCTACAGATATGCATTGCTTTTCTTTAGCAGCAACGTTCCTTCCTTGTGTGATTTTAAAACATATGGTTTTAATCTCACCATCAAATATAGTTTGTGAGCATAACAAATGCTAATATAATTTACCAAATGAATGTGGAATTCAAGAAAATAGCTTTTCAGTGAACAATGATAACACCGAGTTTTACGTCTTTGCTGATTTTATCTGTTTCAGATGTCAGCACCTTTTTATCATTTAGACCCTTAAAAATAGTGATTAGTCAAATCAAAATCACGTTGATGGTCTCTCCTGAGCTACTCCATAGCTAGCAATCAACTTATGAAAATTCACCTGTGAGCCTATGAAACACTTGAAAAATTACTGCTGCCTTAGAGACTCAATAGATTTAAACTCTAACCAATTTTTTTAGGCTTTCAATTCTATTGAGAAAACCCAACAATTTTGTTTTTCTCTAAATCAAGTGATATTACCAAATGACACATTAAAGATTTTGTATGTAGCAGACAAATTAACTGTAGAATACAAAGAGAAACTTAAGTAAAGTTTCTGTTTTAGGAATGTCTGAACCAACTGTAATCAACAGACAACTGATTAATTTGCTAGATTATGAATTACTTCTCTAGCTCTAATTTTCTATACTAAAAATACTCATTTGCAATGAAATGAGTAATATAAATTTGAAACTGGAAAATTCTGTCAACCTATATTGAAATATATATGTGTGTATATATATATATATGCATACACATATTAAAATTGTGAATGCTAAGGACTTATTGAGTCCTTCATTTGCCACTTCATATATGGTCAAATCATACTTCTCATATAAATTTATTGTCATACAACTAAAGTTTGAGAAAAATTTTTCTAAAACCTTCTAAAGTCTAAGTCAAATTTGAAACTTATATTCTTAATGGAAATGGCATCTAAGAAATTTTGAAATTTCACAAATATTGAGGGTCTCATTTTCCAGAATTACATGAAATATTTAAAGTAGAATTTAATAAAACAATTATATTATTTGTTAAATATTAAATTCTATGTTGATAATTCTAAGTATGTCACTCTGATGATTATAATGATATATATATATCTTTTTTATACATAGATGCTTTAATCTCTGTGAAATCCATATTGCATCTTTAGGAGAAACAAAAATATACAAAATTATGTAGCTAATTTAGTTGATTTCCTCTGCCTTAAGGAAACAAATTGTTCATTGTCTCAAGGAGGCAATTTAAGATGTAAGACATGCTGTGAGGTGAAGAGGAAGAATGAGGCATAGTAAAAGCCACTTGTGATCTTTTAAGCAACCTATGGTTATGTCTGAGAAAAAGAAAATCACACATTCAGCACCCAAATCGTTAAAGGGTATGGTTGATTTCTCTGAATGAGTCATGGGAGTATGCAGGTTTGGCATCACATATCACAAATGAAACTTCTCCCAAACCCTCCTTGGGCATCCCTGCTTCTTGCAAGTTCTTGTCCCTAAGGCAGCTGTTACCTATCTTGTTCTCCTTCTTAGGCTCCTCCCAGCAAAATTCCCTTTCTCTCCACTCAGTTTCTTATTTTTCTGCTATCCTATTCTACCAAGCAAAAAATGGCCCAGGTTAGAAAATGTTTTTCCTCTAACATGGCTCTTGAGGCACTGAATGGTTTTGGGATTGTGGAGGAAAGTCTCAATTCTTCTGCTGCATATAATGTGTACCATTTGTCTAAGAACATATTTCTTACATCTATCCAATGTGCCTAGAATTGTGCTCAACAACGGTGATTCAGATAGATCTATAGATATCTATATAAACATAAGGGACTCCCTGGTGGCTCAGGAGGTAAAGAATCTGCTTGCAGTGCGGGGGAACTGGGTTTGATCCCTGGTTAGGGAAGATCCCCTGGAGAAGCGCATGGCAACCTGCTCCCATATTCCCGTTTGGAGAATCCCCATGGACAGAGGAGCCTGGTGGACTATACTCCATGGGGTTCCAAAGAGTCAGGCATGACTGAACAACTATATGCAGCACAATATATAAACATACATATGTATATACATATACATACACATTCATACATGTAACTGCATATAAATATACACATATACATATCTGTGTATATATTACATAATTTTCCTATTTGTTTCATATAGAACTTTTTTTATAATTAAAACTTGCAGTCAAACACATACTATATGCTTTCTTAAGTTATTTCATGTTCCTTTCGAGAATGCTTTGATATGACAGTATTTTAAAAGTAATTTTATTAGTCTCACAACTTTCAGACTGATCATTATTCTCTTACTTTCTCTGGTTTCATCTTGTTTCATCTTCTTGGACCCTCACAGTGGTTCATCCCAGAATGAGCTTCACAAAATGAATTTTGTGCACAGGTGTAGAACTCCAGAAGGAATGTATTAAAAATCATATTCAAAATAAGCTTCCAGCTTTAACCCAAATATTCTCATTTTATTGAGCTCTTTGTCCATGTTTCATGATAAGCATAATGTCTCTTCTGCTGTGATAAGAACCCCAGATGGCACAACTTTATCATCATTTCATCCCAGTTGCCCAACCAGTTCAACTTTCTGCACATATAAACTAATGCTGGTTTTACAAATGAAATGGAGGAAAACAGTTAAACGTAGTTTTCTAAGATTTTCCCCATGTTTTACTTGTATCCCCCACTTTAGTATTCAGTTCAGTTTAGTCACTCAGTTGTTTCCGACTCTTCGCCACCTCATGGACTGCAGCACTCCAGGCCTCCCTATCATCACCAACTCCCAGAGTATATTCAAACTCATCTCCATTGAGTCAGTGATGCCATCCAACCATCTCATCATCTGTCGTCCCCTTCTCCTCCTCTCTACAATCTTTCCCAGCATCAGGGTCTTTTCAAATGAGTCAGCTCTTCACATCAAGTGGCCAAAGATCTGGATTTTCAGCTTCAACATCAATCCTTCCAATGAATATTCAGGACTGATTTCATTTAGGATGAACTGGTTGGATCTCCTTGAAGTCCAAGGGACTCTCAAGAGTCTTCTCCAACACCACAGTTCAAAAGCGTCAATTCTTGGGCACTCAGCTTTTTTATGGTCCAATTCTCACATCCATACGTGACTACTGGAAAAACCATAGCCTTGACTAAGCTAAGCTAAGTCACTTCAGTCGCTGTCTCTTATACACATCTAGATGTGTATAAGAGACAGGTTTCTGGCTGGATTTCTTAAAAAAAAATGCATTTGTGTATAACTTGGGCAATTTGGGGGTGCCATAAAAAATAGATGCTGTTGCATTTATATATACAACCAGCTATTGTTATTCAGTCGCTAAAGTTGTGTCCAGTTCTTTGCGACCCCATGGACTGCTGCATGCCAGACTTCCCTGTCCTTCACTATCTTCTGGAGTTTCCGAAAACTCATGTTTTCCCTGGTGGCTCAGAGGTTAAAGCGTCTGCCTCCAATGCGGGAGACCTGGGTTCGATCCCTGGGTTGGGAAGATCCCCTGGAGAAGGAAATGGCAACCCACTCCAGTATTCTTGCCTGGAAAATCCCATGGACAGACGAGCCTGGTAGACTACAGTCCACGGGGTCGCAAAGAGTCGGACACGACTGAGCGACTTCACCTTCACCTTCACCTTCATGTCCGTTGAGTCAGTGATACTATCCAACCATCTCATCCTCTGTCGTCCCCTTCTCCTCTTGCCCTCAATCTTTCCCAGCATCAGGGTCTTTTCCAATGGGTCAGCTCTTTGAATCAGATGACCAAAGTATTGGAGCTTCAGCTTCAAATCTAATTTATAACTTTACGTTCTTCTTTCCTTTATTCTGATCAGAAGAGGGTTTTTTTCCCTGCTTTTCAGAGAGCTAAAACAATGATAAAATTCAATTCTGGTTCTGTGTGACCTTAAGAAACTTGCAAACAATAAAAGAGCCCAAGCCAAAATTTAAAATAAAGAGATTAGTAATAGATATATGATTTAGAAGGTGATGTTCCCAGGCGAACCACTTCTCCTGGGTTTATCTGGCTAAACTTCCTTTCAGGATTGTTTGTGGATGTTGGTGATACCTCTGAGGATGAACTTGAGGCTGTGTTTTTAAATACTTGCTACTAACTAGCTCCTCTGACATCTCTCTGTATTCACTACTGACACAGTTAATCTGCTTAATTACAGTTTTGTTGATATCTCAAATTCCCCTTATTTACCCTGCATCCTGAAAAAGTCCTTTGAAATCTAAACAGTCCACTACCTCTCCAGCTCTGTTTGGAAAGGTTACAATCTTAGGATCCTTTGAAAGGAGAGTGGGGGTTGGGGAGCTATATTTCCAGCATGAAGTGGAATGTGAAAATAATCTGGGAATAGAATGAATAATACACTGGATTTATTCTCAGCAACTTTTTCTCCTAATTTGTCATTGCTCTGCTTGAGGAAGTGATTTCTTTGAATGTATAATCAGACTGATAATTAAATACAAAGATTAGAATATATTCCAACTTGTAATACATTCTATGTATACTCCCTATGCCAATAAGCAGAGTACCCATTTCTGCACACAAAGTGTGCTCAATAAAAATCTACTAGCTAAAAAAAAAAAAAAAAAAAAATCTACTCGCTTACTGCCTAAGAAAGAAGTACTTGATGATCTAAATAAAGGAAACATTTTAAATTATTTATATTTCTTTCAGCAGATATTAACTGAACTCCTATCACATATGCTAGGCACTAGGCCGGGCACTGAAGAAATACAAATGGGGTAAAATTTGGTTATTTGTCCTCAAGGAGTTCATAATATAAAGAATGGAAATAAAACATAAGTACTCTCCCTTGCAAAAAAGTCAAAATTGCCTATTATTTCTAACTCTCAAATTCAAATCAAACTCGTACTATTACATCCGATCTTAAAAGCATCCTTTTCTACCTCTGACCACCCGGTACATTTTGAAAAGTATGTTCAGCATCAGAGCCTTGACCTTTACAGATACTCTTTTGTACCAAGACATACTAGGCACGAAGGGCAACACCCTATCGGGTCCATATTCTGAGAGCTGACATGTTAGGGAACCGAAATAAACCCATTCATTTAGCAACAAGCCCTGGTAGTCCAGTGGTTAAGAATCCCCCTGCCAATGCAGGAGACACGGATTCAATCCCTGGTGCAAGAAGATCCCACATGCCACAGAGCAACTAAGCCCACACCGCAGCTACAGAGTCCAGGAACCTAGAGCCTGCGCTCCACAATACGAGAAGCCATGCCACAGAGAAGCCCATGCCCTGCAACGGGAGAGTAGCCCCCTTCACCACATCTCGAGGAAGCCCAGGCGCACCAGAAAGACCCAACCCAGCATAGCCAAAAATAAATAAATAAATGATTTTAAAAAGCCTTACCCAATATTTTAATGGGCAAGAGGAAAGATCAATTGCCAAATTACCCATACAGATCAAATTACTATGGGATCTGGAGGAGAAGGAGGAGATCCTTCTAGCTAGGAAATCCTTCTAGCTGACACTCTCTCATCAAGTGTCAGAGAGGAGATGGGGTTGGCTGAGGGTTAACACACCAAGCAAGAGATCGAGAATATTTCAGGACAGTGAGAGAAATGATACACTACTGTTAATCAGAAGTCCAAGATAAGCCACTATGTATATCCAGAGGCCATAAGCATAAAATGGAGAGAAAACTGGAGCAACAAGCACCTTCAGGATTTTTATAGGCTACTAAGCTAAGTCACTTCAGTCGTGTCCGACTCTGTGAGACCCCACAGACGGCAGCCCACCAGGCTCCCCCGTCCCTGGGATTCTTCAGGCAAGAACACTGGAGTGGGTTGCCATTTCCTTCTCCAATTTTATAGGCTGGCTACCCTCAATCCTGTTTATTCACATGTTCCCAAAAAAACACTCCACACTTAGATACACACATGCCTTGAGATGAAGGGGATCAACCAAGAGCAAAAAGGGACATGTCTGAATTCCACATTTGTCTTTTTGAAGTATTCATATGAAGGGCAATGGCATTAGCATAATACTGGCTCTAGACTTTGGAGTTTTAACCAAGGGTTCAAGATGATTTGAGGCTCCTCCCTCCATGGGATTCTCCAGGCAAGAGTACTGGAGTGGGTTGCCATTTCCTTCTCCAGGGGATCTTCCCGACAAAGGGATCAAACCCGGGTCTCCAGCATTCCAGACAGATGCTCTAACCTCTGAGCTACGGGAGTGTGTTTTCATGGAATGTTTTCACTTCCATGTACAAAGCAGCAGTTTGAGTATGATTGGCAGAGAAACTTAACAGAACAAAGCTTTCTTTCATTTGACCAATAAAAACAATAGGCTTTCTCAGTTTTTTAAAAAACATCACTGCTGCTGCTAAGTCACTTCGGTTGTGTCCGACTCTGTGCAACCCCAGAGACGGCAGCCCACCAGACTCCCCATCCCTAGGATTCTCCAGGCAAGAACACTGGAGTGGGTTGCCATTTCCTTCTCCAATGGATGAAAGTTAAAAGTGAAAGTGAAGTCGCTCAGTCATGTGCGACTCTTAGCGACCCCATGGACTGCAGCCTACCAGGCTCCTCCATCCATGGGATTTGCTAGGCAAGAGTACTGGAGTGAGTTGCCATTGCCTTCTCCTTAAATATCACTCATCCACTTCAATTAGATACATTAGGAAAATATTGTATTCATTCTCTTTGGGCTCTACAGTTCTAAGTAAATCTTTGCTGCTGCTGCTAAGTTGCTTCAGTCGTGTCCGACTCTGTGCGACCCCATAGACGGAGCCCACCAGGCTCCCCCGTCCCTGGGATTCTCCAGGCAAAAACACTGGAGTGGGTTGCCATCTCCTTCTCCAATGCATGAAAGTGAAAAGTGAAAGTGAAGACACTCAGTCATATCTGACTCTTAGTGACCCCATGGACTGCAGCCTACCAGGCTCCTCCATCCATAGGATTTTCCAGAGTGCTGGAGTGGGTTGCCACTGCCTTCTTCGAAGTAATTCTTTAAGTTTGCATTAATCAATGAAATAACCAGAAAGAAATATATTTTCTTTACACGTCGGTGAAAATATTTGTCTGAAAAATTTTAAGTGAATTTGTGTAGAGCTACGTCTAATTATGGTGTTTGTGTTGCAAGGAATGGGTAATATCGCTAACAACTACTATTACTTTAGCTCATTTACATCATTAGCCCTATTGCACTTGAATGGTACATGCGTCTTAGTGCATCAGTGCATGCTAGGTAAGAAATTCAAATGAACATCATTTTAAAACAAAATTGCTTAGGGTAAGTGAGTTTCCTTTACCAAATAACTTCATTTCAGTACTAAGGAAGAAGGAACCCATTAGAAGTCATGGAACATTCACTGTCAAGCCATTTCCGTTTTCAGAAGGTAGAAAAAGATCATTAAAAGAACATTATGGGTAATGGTAGACAGGCAACAAGAGGATGTCGTCTCACAGCCCATGAGAGCATGGGAGGAAAGGAGCACCAAAATAATCAGAAACTGTTTAAAGCAGCTTTCTTGTGGCAAAAGAGAAAAAAACAAAGGAAAGAAAAAGGAAGGAAGAATAGCCTACAGTGTCTTATGAGATATGCCTTTACCTCCCTGGTGCTTGCATTGCCCTGCTCCTGCTACACACTCACCCTTTGTTTTAGGATATAGATCTATCCTAGTTGAAGGCTGCAAATAATTCTTGTCATGTGTTTCTTTCCTTTACTTTTCCACAGAAAGGCTTCTTATTCACAAATTTAAGAAAAATTAAAAAAAAAAGTTTTCAAAAGCTGTTGTGACACTGGACTTAGAAAATGAAAGTCTTTTATTCTTTCATTCATTCCTCCCCCCTTTCTTCCATCTCTCCCTTCTTTCCTTCCTGTCAGTCATCTAGATCTATAACATAAATTCTTCATTTTATTATAGTGTGTGATTCAATTCAGTTACATAAACATTTACTGAGTATATTATGTAAAAGACATTTACCACTCTTAAGCTAAAGTCTTAGAATTTTGAAAGCCAAAGATGAAATAATCCACAGTCAAGCATAAAAGACAGCCAAAGCATATTACCTATCTGTGAAGCAGAAGTTTGCATGAGTCCTTGTAAGCAAACACTCTCATTTTTCCATAATTTTCACATGATTTAAAACTTGAGGCCCTTATTTTGAATATCTCTGTGACTGTAGTTATGTGTCCAAATTTTACTTATATTGATTGCTTGATTTCCCCACTGACCCAGTTAGGACAGTGCATTTATTCTTTCTACCTCCATTAAAGTTTATTAAAGCCCTTCTATTTCAAGTGATAGGATTTAAAATACTCATTAAACTTGGATTATGTTATTGTTATCCAAAAGCATTATAGTAGAGTCTTGAATTATTGTATACAATAGCCCATTCCAGGTAGATTAAAGCCTTAAATGTGAAAGGGAAAAATAGAAAAACTTTGGTAAGAATATGTAGAAAGATACTTTCATGGCCTTGGGATAGAATAAGATTTTTCAAACAAACAGAAAAATGATAACCATAAAAGAAGATTGATAAGCTACCAAATTAAATTAAGAACTTCCGTTCTTCAAAAGACACCATAAAACAGTGAAAGGACAAGCCAGACACTATGAAATATATGACTGTTCAGAAAGAATCCATACCAATCAGTAGACAAGTGCACTGAATTCATGAAGATCTGGGTGTTGATAGTGGGGGAGTCTGTCCATTTATGGGGGCACAGGGTATATAAGAAATCTTTGTACCTTCTGAGTTTTGCTGTGAACCTGAAGATGGTCTAAAAAATAGTCTGTTTTAAAAAATCATGAACAGCATTTCACTGAGAAGGAAACACTAAAGATCTTAACTATAGGAAAATTGATAATGATAAGGAATGTTCATATTCATTTATGTACATTTATCTCTCCAAATTAGAAAAAAAATTGAGATATCTGATGATGCTGAGGGCTATTGTGCATGGGAACCAATGGGACTCTTTTGTACAGTTGGAGGTATATTTGTTGCACAACCACTTTGAAGAATAGTTTGGCGTTGCCCTGTGGAGATAAACATATGCATTTTTCACAACCCTGTGTTCTACTCCTGCAAGATGTGCCAGGATACAGGTACTTAGATACTGCAATAAACAAAACTAGAAACAACTCACATGTCCTTGGAGAAAACAATATAGAAGCAGATTATAGTATATTAAAAAATGAAGTATTATATAGCTATTATTGAAATGATTAATGAAAAATAAAATATATATGCAGCAATAGAATAACATTAGAGATAAATATTTGAGGAAAGATATTAATTACAGTGGTAAGATAACATTTTTACTGAACTCAAAAGCAAACAAAATCTAACAATATGTAAGTTGTCTATATACATATAAGGGCTTTCAGAGTAGTAAAGAACCCTCTACCAAGGCAAGAGAGGAAGAGGCATGATTTTGATCCTTGGGTTAGGAAGATTCCTTGGAGAAGGAAATAGCTACCCACTCCCGTATTCTTGCCTGGAGAGTCCCATGGACTGGGGAGCCTGGCAGGCGACAGTCATAGGGTCGCAAAGAGTCAGACACGACTGAAGTGACTTAGCACTTATGCACGTACGTATATAAAGTGATAAGATGGTTTAAACGGAATAAAAGGAAAATAAATGGCCAGTCTCAAATTCAAAATCAGGATGGAGTTTGCAGGTGAGACAACGAGATGGGTTGAGAAGCAAACACAGGTGGACTTAAGGTACTGTCAGTAATCTAGGTCCAAAGTTGGGTAGTGACAATAAGAGATGTCCACTTTGTTATTCCGTTTCCCAACTTCTGTGAATGCTACATTTTTTCCTTGAGGAATTATATTTAGTGTGGATACATTTTCACAATTTACATTTATTTCAGTGATTAATTATCAGTAAAACATAACAAGTATTTATAAAATTTAAGGGAATGGCAGATTCAGAGAATATATTAGTCACCTTACAGTTTTACCTCTTCTAAACTCAAAGATGACAAAAACAATCGTAGCCAAACAAATAAGCAATTTATTTTTCAAAAGATTATGTAAAAGTGAACAAAATTCAACTCTAAAGCTTATTCTATCCAAATATAGAAATAAAAATCAGGACTGATTCTCATTTTTAAACTTTCTAGAAAAATACATAATAGTTATCAACAGAAGCTCCTGTTCAAACATACAACAAAGCAGTGGGATGTCACCTTTAGGCCTTAATGCAAACTTTGATCCATTTCATTCCAATTATGTGAGTCAATGCATATGATTCTAGGTGATTTTATCAAAGACTTGTATCTACTCGGTTGTGGGTAGATGACTTGTGCAGTCTTGGAGTCTTCTGGTTCTCTGGCCCAGTTATGATAAAAGCTGGAAGATCCAACTACATTTTACTGATTTATGAGAAAAACAGACTTTGGAAGACAGTCATAACTGTCATGCCAGCCCTGCTCTGGCTAGGTCTTCCCAGAGAATAGTGCAAATTATAAAACTGCTATTTTGGAAGCTCCCTCATTGTGCTAGGAATTGAAGCTAAGATATTTTGGTCTAAGTCAACTGAGGTATGGATTTAACATATAGCTACTTATATGTGTATCTCTATACTAGATCATTTCTCCAAGACCCAGGAATATTTTTTATCGTTTATTAAAAATAAAGTAAATGATTCAAAGCTGAGCTAGTTTTCACCAGTGGCTCAGTGGTAAAGAATACAGCTGCTAATTCAGGAGACACAGGAGATGTGGGTTCAATCTTTGGGTCAGGAAGATCCTCTGGAGATGGAAATGGCAACCCACTCCAGTATTCTTGACTGGATAATTCCATAGACAGAGGAGCCTCATGAACTTCAGTCCTTGAGTCTGAATCAGACATGACTGAGCATGCACATACACACCACACATTTGCAATATATGTTTTTACAAAGCCAGCAGGAAAAAATAAAAAATAAATCCATTTTGAGATAGCTTTAAATAATGAGTCAACATTTCCTTTGAATTATAGGAAATGTAATCTTTATTTACAAAGAGAAAAAGTGCCTCTATGACTGTAGCCTAAATTACTCCTTTTATAACATTTCATTTCAGAGAAAGTTCCTGCTATTTAGAGTGGGCAATCTTGCAACTCCACAGGAGGAATTGTTAGTTATAAAAATAAGTGTTTTCTACAAAAGCCACCTAACCAGAAGTGTAGAGAATGTCACAGCAGTAGGTTAAGCCACCCTCCTCCTCATCTGTGGGCATGTGAACATACAATGTTTAAGCTATAGACAAGGAAATTGGTCTGTAACCAGGTGTGGAGCTAAAATGTTTACATATTCAGATAATTCTTACTTTTTAACAGGGCCCAGTGATAGATATATAATAAAGTATTATTATTAGTACAGCAAGTACAATAGATTACCTAAGTAAAATAAGAACTCATTGAGTGTAATCTTGTTAATTTAGAATATGCCACATCATAGACATTATATATAAAATCAGGGAAACTCAACTTGCCCTGATGCAGTTATAAATGCAAATATCTGAATAGTCAGTTAAGCACTAACCCACTATAAAAAAGCAAAATTAAACAGCCAAAAAAACCAGTAGTTTTTTCCAAACTATAAATTCTTATCAAAAGCAAAATTCTTAAATATTTTATCATTCCAAAATATTTTTAAAGAAAAAACACTTGCTTTCTATGTGTCTTAATTTTTCCTCATAGCTATTAGATTCATGCCTGAATCTAATAGAAAAACATGAAACCTGTTTGCTTTCTCTGTGATTGAGGTTAATGGTCCTTTAATATTTCAATGTTACAACTAAGGCCACACTGACTCCTAAAGCAGCTCAGACTCCAGACTCTTGTCACTGCCCTTTTGTTCTTTAGTCCTTGCCAAATTTCATTCCAAAACACACAGCTGTCTTGCCTTAGGAATACTGGATAGCACTTTCAAACTATGCTTGGGGACAATTTTACAAATAAATTTATTTAAATTTTTATTTTACCTTGCAGCATGGTTGATTAACAATGTGTTAGTGTCAGGTGCACAGCAAAGTGATTCAGTTGTTTATCAGTTTATCTATTGTTTATCAGGTTCTTTTTCCTCTTGGATTATTACAGAATATTGGGTAGAGTTTCCTTGCTATAAAACAAGTCTGTGTACATGTCAATCCCAAACTCCCAATGTATTCCTCCCCCCAGCCCTTTCCCCCTGATTACCATGAGCTCCTTCTCTAAGTCTGTGAGTCTGTTTCTGTTTTGTAAATAAGTTAATTTGTATCATTGCTTTTAGACTCTGCATATAAGCAATTTTATACGATATTTGTCTTTCTCTGTCTCACTTACTTCACTTAGTATGATAATCTCCAAGCCAATCCATGTTGCTGCAAATTTTAAATAGCAAAGCTACCAAGAAAAAAAAAAAAAAGCACAAAAATATGGGTGAGGGAGAGAAGGTAGTAACTAGACAGTGAAAAGGACATTTTTTATAGTATAAAAGCTGAAACAAGGCAGAGCTTTGCCTGGTTTAGCCTCAGTGGAGAATATGCACAATGACAAATAAATTTTAGTGAGTAGGCAAATTAGCAAATACCAAGCTCTTAAACACTGAGGACTGACAGAATCTATCCTCATTCCACCTCTCAAACAGAACAAGCTATCACTTCTTGTATTAGCTCTTCTCAGCTTTGAGGATAAAGTAACAGTTATGCATTCTCTGATGGATGCCAGGCTCCTTTCACAGGACTTAACTTGTGTTTACTCCTTCTAGTCTCACAACAGTTTTATGAAGTAGAAATATCATGATCCCCCAAGGGGTACAGGGGGCTTTGACTGTTTGTTTAAGTTATACAGATAATAAGTAGCACAGGTAGAATTACATGCAAGCAGCCTGGCCCCAGGCACAAATACTGGGGGAAACAGATAAGCAAAGACTCAGCTGTACAGCTCACACAACTTCCTCCACCCTCCTTCCCCACCACCAAAATGTCCTCAGCATGCCCAGTGTCTTGGTCTGAAGTCATCCATATTTTGATAGTTAAGTTTTATCTCTGAATCAAATTAATGTGCAGAAAATTCTGTGTGTACGGAACATGGTCTTGGCTCCTTGAAGGAATGCTCTCCACAGTATTCCATCCTGGGCTTACACTATGGGCTGCTGTAAGTGCCATATGGAACCTGTTACTTTACTTATTGGAGAAATGTTGTTGAGGACATTGCCTTTGACATTACTCAGTGTTCCCAGTATAAAGAACCACATGAGTCATTTTTCTCAGGCCTAATGCCAGGAAGAACCTGAGTAATACACATGTGTTTTTTTCCCGTTTTGAAACAATGTGAGTCAGATTAATAACCATATTTCTTAAGTGAATTTTAGGAAACCCTCGAACTCTAAAGGAGGCCATGTGTCCACAACATCCTACATGGTTATTAAAACATTACTATGTAATCATTGCATGTTTTACTTTTGCTCTTGCTCTTGACGATTCATTCTTTTTGAATTTCTACCTACATATATCTACCTCAAAACAACTGTGGAATAAAACAAGGGTATGTGTGCTTAGTCACTTCGTCGTGTCCAACTCTTTGTGACCACATGGGCTGTAGCCTGCCAGGGATTATCCCAGCAAGAATGCTGGAGTGCATTGCCATATCCTTCTCCAGGGGATCTTCCTGACCCAGGGACTGAATGTTAGTCTCGTGTGTCTCTGCATTGCAGGCAGATTCTTTATCTATCCAGCCATTGAGGAAGCCCACAACAAAGGGAAAGTATATAAAGAAAGTAATATATAAATTCATTTGATTTGGAGTCCTCATTTACCCTGTCACTGTCTTCTAATGCTTTCTAGCTTATAAACACAGCTTTAAAAGGAGCATCTAACACTGAATGTGAAATTCTAGATGTATTCTAACCAACACTCCTAGTTTTATTTTCATCTGCCTTCATCAGCGTTGGTTAAAAGATAGCATGTACTTTGTGTCTAAGCTTCCTTAAATCACTATGTTACAAATTTTTAATAGTTTAGATAATTTAGATAATCTATAAGGTATGGATGTGAAAGTTGGACTGTGAAGAAAGCTGAGCGCCGAAGAATCGATGCTTTTGAACTGTGGTGTTGGAGAAGACTCTTGAGAGTCCCTTGGACTGCAAGGAGATCCAACCATTCCATTCTGAAGGAGGTCAACCCTGGGATTTCTTTGGAAGGAATGATGCTAAAGCTGAAACTCCAGTACTTTGGCCACCTCATGCAAAGAGATGACTCATTGGAAAAGATTCTGATGCTGGGAGGGATTGGGGGCAGGAGGAGAAGGGAACGACCGAGGATGAGATGGCTGGATGGCATCACGGACTTGATGGACATGAGTCTGAGTGAACTCCGGGAGATGGTGATGGACAGTGAGGCCTGGCGTGCTGCGATTCATGGGGTCGCAAAGAGTTGGGCACGACTGAGCGACTGAACTGAACTGATAAGGTTCTTTCTGGTAAATTCCTATTTAGATTTGCAAGCAAATGTTTTTAATAAAAACCTTATGCACTTTTCCTACAAACATTTAAGTTATATTGAAGCACTACAATTTATTTTTAACACTTCTGCAGATAAATCTAAACTAAGCCAGAGTGACTACATTTCTTACGAGTAGATAAACATGTGTGGGTGTGAGCAGAGTTACACCTGCATAGATGATGCACCAAAGCAAGGAAGGAGTCCTAGTTTCATAAATGTTATGTCAGCCTAGCAACATGATCACATCAACTTCAATTCTAGGAATACCTCGACTGATCACAGTTATGGTGTGATCATATTCTTAGGTAGTGATCATTTTATTCTGGAAAGGTAATGATGTTATTTACCGTGGGTTACAGACTGACATCAAATTTTTTTGTAACTAATGTGATTAATTGAAAAGGTGAAAATATTCTATTAGCCAGTATATATTAGAACTTTAAAAATAATCTTTAAAGTCATAAAGGAGCAAGAATAAAGAGGAGACTGCTAGCTCATAAGAAGGATAAGTTTAGCATGTTATAAAGTAAAACATGGTTTGGTCTTAATACAAGTTAACTCCATTTTATTAGGGATAATTTACCCCAGAAGATAATTTATCCCAGAAGATATAGTCCTTGCAGAAACTTTTCAGAAGCTTAAAATTTTATGTTTAGGATGCTTTTATTTTATGTTAAGAGAAGTGGTTTCTGTTTATTTTCCAAGAGAGAATAATCCACATTTTGCTTCCCTCTGATATAATATTGCTGCTAAACTGCTAAGTCTTTTCTTGTGTTGTTGGAAGAGGGTGTTTGCTATGACCAGTGCATTTTCTTGGCAAAACTCTATTAGTCTTTGCCCTGCTTCATTCCGCATTCCAAGGCCAAATTTGCCTGTTACTCCAGGTGTTTCTTGACTTCCTACTTTAGCATTCCAGTCCCCTATAACGAAAAGGACATCTTTTTTGGGTGTTGGTTCTAAAAGGTCTTGTAGGTCTTCACAGAACCATTCAACTTCAGCTTCTTCAGCATTACTGGTTGGGGCATAGACTTGGATAACTGTGATATTGAATGGTTTGCCTTGGAGACGAACAGAGATCATTCTGTCATTTTTGAGATTGCATCCAAGTACTGCATTTCGGACTCTTTTGTTGACCATGATGGCTACTCCATTTCTTCTGAGGGATTCCTGCCCGCAGTAGTAGATAAATTTGCCTGTTACTCCAGGTGTTTCTTGACTTCCTACTTTTGCATTCCAGTCCCCTATAATGAAAAGGACATCTTCTTTGGTGTTAGTTCTAAAAGGTCTTGTAGGTCTTCATAGAACCGTTCAACTTCAGGTTCTTCAGCGTTACTGGTTGGGGCATAGACTTGGGATTACTGTGACTGGTGCACACAGGGGTTTAAAGGCCTGACCTCCCCTCAGCCCAGCTCCAGAAACTCAGAGTGCCCCACGTGGTTGACTGAGGCCTTGGGGTGGTGGCACCACAGTCGCGCTCCTCCCTCAGCCCAGATCGGTTTCCTTTGCTGCCCTCCCAGGAGCAAGGGGATCCCAAGTCCACTGTCTAATAAACAGCTGTGTGCCAATCTTTATCTCAGTATCTGCTTCCCTGGAGCCCAGTCTGCAACAGTTGGTACCAGAACTTGGGTGCTCTGAGGAAACACTACATATGATATACTTGCATTTACAAGAAATATCCAGAACAGACAAATCTATAGAGACCAAAAGTAGACTAGTAGTTACCTTAGGGCTGGAGGGAATGACAGTATTGGGGTCCTGGCTAGGAGGTGCAAGATTTCTTTAGGGGTAATGAAATCTCTCTAAAATCGATTGTTACTATGGAGGACAACTCTGTGAATATTCTAAAAGCCACTAAGTTGTACACTTTAAACGGGTGAATTGTGTAGGATGTAAATTACATATCAATAAAGCTGTTAAGAAAAAAAGGACTGCAAATGAATACATTTACAGATAAACCCAAACTGATAGACTTTACAGTCATCAGATTCACACTGAAGAATAATGCTGTAAGTTCTGTGGGCCAAAGCGAATTGACATCGTACATAAACTCCACCTACAGGAAGGAAAGAATGAAGAGTATGGTAAAGTGTTAAATTTGGGTAAATATGTCCACCTATTTACTCCTTTAAAGTGTTAAAGGTGCATAAATATGTCCACCTATTTACTCTTTCCTGCCCATTTACCAATCCTTTGATATATGTACACACACACACACACATATCTATATACAAACATATTCCTCTCAGTTTCTTTAGAAAATGTGAATGAATATTCTACAGTACTTTAAAATTTTATCTATTGATGAACATTATGACTGTTTAAAGTTTGGGGCCATTATATAAAAAAAAACCTAATAACATTCATGAATACATCTTTGTGAAGACTTTTCATTTCTCCTGGACAAATACATAAGAGCAAGGTTGTTGGGCTGTGTAAGTGTATGTTGAACTTTATTAGAAACTGCCAAAGTGTTTCCAGTGTGTCTATACTATTTGCAAAGCATGATGGTTCCAGGTGCTCCACGTTCTCCACAAAACTTCGTATCATTGACCTTGACCTTTGTAGCTATCTAGTACTTGTGCAGTGGCATTTCACTACAGTTTTAATTCGCATTTCCCCAATATGCAAACATTAGCTACGCTAAACATCTTTTCTTATACTTGTTGACCAACTTGTGATCCACATTTTGCCTTTGGTGGAGTGTCTATTCAAACTTGCCTTTTTAAATTTAATTTTGCCATGAGCAGCAGGCATACGGGATATTAGTTTCCCAACCAGGAATCAAACCCTCACCTTCTGCAGTGGAAGAGTGGAATCTTTACCACTGGACCACCAGGGAAGTCCTAGCATGCATGTTTTTGAATTAGAGTTTTATCTGGACATATGCCCAGGAGTGGGATTGATGGATCGTATATGGTAATTATATCTTTAGTTTTCCAAGGAACTTCCATACAGTTTTCCACAGTAGCTGCACCAGCTTACATTCACCAACAGTGTAGAACCATTAGGAGAATATATTTATAAACTTAGGATGATAGAGACCTCCATAAAGAAGACAAAAAAGCCCAAAGTCACAAGGGATAAAACAAGCATATTTAACTATATAAAAATTAAATTTTGTGAGATTTTATTATAAATGTCTATGTGTTGTGTTACAAATATTTCTCTCTTGCTCTTTTTTTTTGGCATTTGATCTCACCTTCATTTTTTTTTTGAACTTTTTATTTTGTATTGAGATATAGCTGATTAACAATGTTGTGCTAGCTTCAGGGGAAACTTGAAGAGACTCAGCATAAATATATGCATGTATCCATTTTCCCCAAAGCCCCCTCCCATCCAGGCTGCCACATACATTGAGCAGAATCCCACGTGCTATCCAGTAGGTCCATTTTAAACATAGCAGTGTGTACATGACCTTCCCAGAGCCCTTAACTGTCCCTTCCCCCTGTGCAGCCATAAGTTTGTTTTTTAAGTCCGTGACCCTCTTTCTGTTTTATAAATAATTTCATTTGCATCATTTCCTTTTAGATTCCATATATAAAGGCTGTCATACGATAGACATTTATCTTTCTCTGTCTGACTTTCGTCACTCAGTATGACACTCTCTAGGTCCATGCATGTTGTTTAAATGGCATTACTTCATTCCTTTAATGCCTGACTAATAGTCCATTACTCAGGGCTGTGGGAGGAGATACCCCTCATCCAAGGTAGNCCCAATCCCTCCCAGCATCAGAGTCTTTTCCAATGAGTCAGCTCTTCTGGCCAAAGTACTGGAGTTTCAGCTTTAGCATCATTCCTTCCAAAGAAATCCCAGGGCTGATCTCCTTCAGAACGGATTGTAAATCGTTATTTAATCGTATCTTATTTATATTATATTCTCAGTGCTTAATCTTGGCAAATAATCAACAAATGTTTCTTCAAACAAGGACAGATTTGTAGGCAAGCAATAATTAATGGCCTAAAACATTTGTTTGAGTAGATCCAAGCTGTATGGATTTCATCAGAAAATAATAACAATAATCAACTTCATGTTTTAAAATCTGCACATAAGGAATTGGGTAATTTGCATGTCCAGAGCTAAAAGAAATATGTGCTTTTTCTTGGCCACTATATTAAGAAAGATAGTGACTCTTCATACCAGTCTCAGTCTTTGAAACGCCAGTATAAATGTCTTTCCTTGCTCCCATTGAGTCTGCTTTCTATTCCCTATATCATATACTCATTCACATCTCTTTACTATTTAGATTATACTCAGCAAATAGGTAGAAGTAATGTGGTAGCACAAATGTTGCAGAGAAAAAAAGCAAAGCCCAGTTCAGTTCAACTTCCTCCTCCATCCAAGGCAAACTATGTGAAAAGCCATGGTTCTCAGCACCATTCAGTTCCCACTAAACACTAACATTAGAGGACTTTCTACCGTTCTATATTAGTGTCTTCACCATCGAAAACAAGACTCTCTACATAGGTCATTTTCCATGCAACTCAGAAAAACAGGAGAGCACCATAATTCTGATGAAATGGTCATGCAGGCAACCATGAAAAAGGATTGTTCGGGTTGTGAACATGACTAACATGCAAGTTTGCCAGGGACAGCAATGGGGTGTCTGCAACCACAGACTGGTTTAGTTACCTTGGAACATTTGCCTTTGGAGCTTAACAGGCAGATCTCACCTTGACCAGACAACTCATTTCCTCCGAGGGCCCACACTACTTGTCTCTTAACCCCGTCTGGATGTACCACTCCCTGGTTTAATGATCTTTCTTCCTGATGCCCCAGGATGCATCAGGTAACAAATGATTCCAAAATTTGGAACATTCTAGCACCGAACCTAGGCGTGCTCATAGTTTCTCCTGTGAGCACACACTTTCATTCTTTGCACAAACTGAAGGTTGCAGGGTATGGAAATTGCCTCAGGGATGGGTGAGAAGTGGGAGACACGGGTGGAATGAAAGCCTGAGGGTTGAGGCTGGTGAGCCAGTGGCTTGGTTCCTTGGAAACAGGCCCTTCTGGACTCAGGCCTAGAAGAAGAGGACTTTCTTGTGCTTGGTGCTGGGCATCTGCATCTTTTGGCCTAGCCTGCGAATGCAGGCTCCCTCAGATGCTTGGGTTGGAGTGGGGGCGTCTCACTTCACTTCTCAAACAGGAACAGGGCCTCTTCCACCACCTCCCCAAAGAAGACCTTGGCCATTCCAGACATGGCTATGGTTACAATCAGGACACCAGCGTGCCAGCCACTGCCTGGTTCAGATGTTGGATAGCGGCCTTGGGAAGGCTGAGTGGTGAAACAATTTGTAACAGTTAGCTGCTCCCTCACAGCAGCCACGAGGGTTCTCATCTTCTGGGCCTCCTCTTCGTCCACTTCCTGTTACCTGGCTTTCTTGCCCTCAGTGTCCACTTTTCGTCTCTTGGCCGCAAGGGGACATGAGGAGTTTGCCTTTTCACCTGCCCTTGGCTGCGGGCAGTTCTGACGCCTGAGCTCCCCACCTTCTTCGTCAGAAGACTCCCTGGCTTTCTGGGCTGGGTCCTGCACCAGGATACTGCCTGGGTGGTTGGGGTCCGAGCCTGGGGGCACGCCTGGTGCTTCCCAGACACGCTGGCCTTCTCCATCCCAGCGCTGGTACCAAGTCCCCTAGCTCAGGCCCTGGGTCCTCCCTAAGGCAAAATCAACGGGAAAGAAAGGCCCTCAGCCTCAGCATCCGCAGAGGAAGATCCCCCTAGGACATGCCTGGGCCCAGCCCCTGTATATAAGGGTCTAAGCTTGGGGGGCGGGAAGGGGGAGAGCTGAAGCCACGCCCACCCAAAAGTCGGGTAATCCCCTCAGCCAACCCTGCACAGCGGGGGAATGAGCCCCTCCCACTGCCCCAGGCAAGGGGCGGGGCCAGGGTATGCGGCCCTGGGCGGCAGAGGACCAGCCCCGACAGTCTCCCAAGATTCCTCCTGCCTCAGAGTTTCTGAACCCTTCATCTTGGGCCACGATGGAAATCTAGACGTGTCCTCAGAAGACCTGTTTCTCAAAGCTGCCTTTGAAAGCTTTCCAGCAGGCAGCCCAAAAGCCCAAATCCTCTCTCCCCTGCTCCTCAGAACAGGCTGGCTGGCTTGTGGGGTGATGGCGAATCCAGAAAGCTCAGAGAGTTCACTACTCCGGGAGACTTTCCTGCCATTCCAGGGTGGCCCCAGACCATCCTCTCCCGGATGGCACAGACATGAAGATAGGTTGGCGGGCCTATGGGGGAGGCTTCCACCTTGCTCTGGAAATGCTCTTCAATTTGCCCAGGGGAAAATGCAATCAGTACCCGCCCCCTCTCTCTTCCATCCCCCCTCCCCTCCCCTCTCAACACCCTCCTGCTTCTCTTCTTCTTATTTCCCCACGCGAGCCACACAAATCCACTCCCCGCCCAGGCGAACCTTCTCCTACCATCCTCATCAAGTCATCCAACCCAGAGGTAGGGGGGCTGCGGTGGGGGGGGGTGGGTGACGGGTACAGATGATCACTTCGGGAAGAAGCCACCTCTACACATCCTCTTCCTGAAAGGTCCATCACTTCCATGAGGAATCGCCCTCCCTGAGCTCTATTCCCTGGAGTTTTCACAAAGCCTCCCTAGTCGAGGCATGCACCCCCCAATAGAGCCAGGCCGGGAAGGAATGGTCTGTCTCTGACCTCCACCTGCTCTCTGATCTGCCTGGTCCACCCTTCCTCTGTCCAAATCCCTGGCCTCGGTAGAGGTTTTCAGGGTCACCAGGGCTTAAGTCTCTCCCCAATGGCCCTATCCTGGGTCGGCTGAGATCTGTGGCCATTTCCCCGTTGGTTCCTTTCCCGTGCTAAGTATGCCTTTGGAGTTCAACCTGCCCTTGTGGACTTGACCTGATGACTCACTTCCTTCGAGGGCGGACGGTACTAGTCCTGCTTAAGCAGTTGCTACAAACGATCCATTCACCTTTCATCCCCAGGCTTCGAGGGACATTTGGTTGCTGCTGACTTCCAACACTTTGGAAGGCAGATTCGAGGTAAGAGTCCTGTGTGCACAGCACGTCCTGTGGGCCCACATACTGGACTCTCATTTGAGAGAAACTGAAGGTAAAAGGGTCCCCATGGGAATGAAGACGCCAGGGGAATGAAGGTCCATGGGGCCTTTACTTTCTAATTGGCCATTTGCTGAAGAAAAGAGGCTTTCTTCCAGATCTGAACTTCTGGACTCCGTCTCTTGACTTGGAATGACCTGGGCCATGAGGTAGGCCCGCCGGCCCGATGGAGCAACCGCGTGTGGACAGGACAGAGGCTTGCCTCTCCCTGGATCTACCTTGGAGATCTTCGCTACTTCCTCACCTTTCTGGTGCAAGGCTCTTAGCTCTGGTTCTTTGCAAGAGGGTCCTGATCCAGTCGCCTGGCCCCAACCGCCCAAATGTGATCAGGAATTGGTGAGTGGGAGATTTTGGTCAAAGATTGGGAACTCACCTCCCACCCTCCCCCCACCCAGGGAAGGATTCGGTGACGTTTCCTTTCGGGACCACGGATGGCTCGGGGATCCCATCCCCTTGCCTTTGAAGGCTGAGCCAGCCCCGGGCGCCTAGGAGACAACCCATTACTTCCAGAGGCCTAGGCTTCCTCTTGCCTACAGCCAGACGTGGTTGGCTGAAAGGCACTGAAGCGCACTGGCGTCTCTTTGCGTAAGAGATCGTTGTCTGGTGTCTTCTGGGAAGGCCTTGCTTCCGCGGAGGAACACCAAGGCTTTGCTTCCGCAGTGACTTTGAAATAATTCCCTGGGTTTCCGACTCCTGGATGGCATAACACAGAGGTGCTCATATGTCAGCTGGATGGCTTTACCAGAATTCCCTGAGTGAACCCACCAGGGTGTTCCCGGTCAGGCATGGTTACAGTGTATGGTTACAGTGTATGGATTCAGCTTCTCTGGTAGACAGGCAGGGGTCTGTTCTCACAGGTGAGTTGTGGAATTAGACTTTGGGTCTCGGGTCTCTCCCCATTATGCCTCCGAGCGAGAAACGCTTCTGCTTGTTACTGGTCTTTTCAAAGGAACAGCTCGAGTTGTGCTGGATGTCTTCTCTCCCCTTTGTGGCAGTTGATCCAACCTGGTGAAATTCCATCCTGGTGGCAATGTCCACGGGATGCAGAAGCTGCCTCGGGGATGGGGCAGGGGTGCCGTATGGGGAACGCAGTGAAAGAAAGCCTGAGGATTAAGAGGCTGGTTGGCCGGAGGGCCAGGTTGCTCAGGAACAGGCCCTTCCAGGCTCAGGCCTAGAAGAGGATCTTGTGCTTAGCGCGAGGCATCTGCCCCTTTTCGTGTAGCCTGCGAACAGCTTCCCTCAGATGCTTGGGTTGGAGCGGGGGCTTCTCGCTCCACTTCTCACAAATGTCTAGGGCCTCTTCCACCACCTGCTTGACGAAGACCTTGGCCATTCCGGACATGGCAATGACCGTGTTCTGGGATACCGGCGTGCCGGCCACGGCCTGGATCAGACGTTTGTTGGTGGATTTGGGGAAGGCTGAGCAGCGAAACACTTCGTAACGGTTCAGCTGCTCCTCACTCATAGCAGCCACGAGGGTTCTCATCTTCTGGGCCTCCTCTTCATCCACTTCCCGTTGCCTGCCTCTCTTGCCCATGTTGTTCACTCTCCATCTCTTGGCCACGGGGGGACGTGAGGAGGACTCTGCCTCTTCACCTGCCCTTGGCTGTGGGCAGTCCTGATGTTCAGGCTCACTGCCTTCCTCGTCAGAGTCTTCCCTGGCTTTCTGGGCTGGGTCCCGAGGCAGGATTCAGCCTGGGTTGCTGGGTTCCGGTCCCAGGGGCACGCCTGTTGCCACCCGTGACACACTCAGGTCGGACCTTGGTCCGGGAGCCACGCCCTGGCCTTGTCCATCCTGGCACTGGGTCAAAGACTCAAAGCTAGAGTCCTGTGCCCTTCCTGCTGCAGAGTCCGAGCAGAGAAACGCTCTCAGCTGCAATCCCCTGAAACGGGCCTGGGCCCAGCCCCTTTATATAAGGCTAGGGCTGAAGCCACGCCCACCCGGAAGTCAGATGATGCCTCAGTAGCCCCCGCACAGCCGGGGGCTGGGCTCCTCCCACTGCCCCAGGCAAGGGGCGGGGCCAGGGTGTGCCTCCCGGGGCTGCAGGCGGGGGCGGGCTGCTGGCGGTTTCCCAGGATTCTTCCTGCCTCAGTTTCTGAACCCTTTGTCCTGGGCCACGATGGAAATGTAGACATGTCGTCAGAAGACTTGTCTCTCAAAGCTACCTTTTGAAAGCCTTCCAGCAGGCAGCCCAAGAGCCCAAGTCCTCTCGCCACTGCTCCTCTGAACCAGCTGGCTGGCTTGTGGGGTGATGGCGAATCCACAAAGCCCAGAGAGTTCACTACTCTGGGAGACTTTCTTGCCATTCCGAGGTGGCCCCAGACCATCCTCTCCCCCAAGGCACAGACATGAAAATAGGTCAGCGGGCCGGCCGATGGGGGAGGCTTCCACCTTGCTCTGGAAATGCTCTTCAATTTGCCTAGGGGCAAACCAATCAGACCCCCTCCCACTCCCTTCCCCGCTCAACACCCTCCTGCTCCTCTCCTTGTTATTTCCCCACGCCAGCCACACATCCACTCCCCGCCCAGGCAAAGCTTTCCCTACCATCCTGATCAAGACATCCAACCCAGAAGTAGGTGGCTGGGGCGGGGGTGGGTGAGGTACAGACGTTCATTTCGGGAAGAAGCCACCTCCACGCATCCTCTTCCTGCAGGGTCCGTAACTTCCACGAGGAATCGCCCTCCCTGAGCCCTCTTCCATGGAGATTCACAAAGCCTCCCGAGTCGAGGCACGCATCCCCCAGCAGAGCCAGGCCGGGAAAGCATGGTCTGTCTCTGACCTCCACGTGCTCTCTGCTCTGCCTGGTCCAATCTTCTGCCCACATCCCTGGCCTTCGTAGAGGTTTTCAGGGTCGCCAGGGCTTAAGTCTCTCCCCAGTGTCCCTATCCTGGGACGGCTGAGATCTGTGGTTCCTTTCCCGTGGTAAGTACGCCTTTGGAGTTCAACCCGCCCTTCCAGACTTGAAGGGCGGGTTGGCCTGATGACTCACTTCCTTCGAGTGCAGACACCGCTAGTCCTGCTCACGTAAGTATAGGCAACGGGATGAAAGAAAGCCTGAGCGTTAAGAGATGGTCTCTTGGCCTGACCTGGGCCATGGTAGGCCCACCAGCCCGTTGAAGCATAGATGGCTGAGATCTCTGATCATTTCACGGTCGGTTCCTTTCCCTTTGTAATCATGGCTCTGAAATTCTGTTTGCTGTTCTGATCTTGATCTGATGACTGACTTCCTTATCTTGTGTCTGGAGATATCAAGCACTATTCATTGACCTTTCTTCCCAGTATCATGTCAGGAATTGTGGCTGCTTACTTCCAGCAGTTTCAAACACAGATTCCTCTGGGAGCAGCTTGTCCTGTGGGCTCCTCACTGTAGCCTCTTTGGGGCCAAAGTCAAGAACTTAAAAATCAGGATCATATAACCACCCTCTTTCTAGAGTCAGCTTCCTCACTGTACGCGCCTTTCTGCAAGACCTCACATCATGGATGGCTTCACCCATGCCAGCATATTTTCTCACACTTCTGGAGTCTGGAACATCCCAGATCAAGGTTGGAGCAGAGTTTGTGGTTCTTTCTTTTGATGCCCCTGACCAACTTCTCCCCGTGTCCTGGCGTGACCTTGGCTCTGTCCAGCGATGAATCCCAAACACCTCTATGTCTTCTATGCAGGACATTGTAGCTATTGGAGTCATGTCCCTCTGTAATGGATGCCTTTGTTCTTAGTCATTTGTTTAAGATTCTGAGACTGCAGCCTCTGTGATACCTTGATTTATACCTCTTTTCATCTAAAATTTTCTAAGTTTCTAAGAGTCTTCTCCAACACCACAGTTCAAAAGCATCAATTACTCGGTGCTCAGCCTTCTTCACAGTCCAACTCGCACATCCATACCTGACCTCAGGAAAAACCATAGCCTTGACTAGACGGACCTTAGTCAGCAAAGTAATGTCTCTGCTTTTGAATATACTGTCTAGGTTGGTCATAACTTTTCTTCCAAGGAGTAAGCGTCTTCTAATTTCATGGCTGCAGTCACCATCTGCAGTGATTTTGGAGCCCCCCAAAATAAAGTCTGACACTGTTTCCACTGTTTCCCCATCTATTTCCCATGAAGTGATGGGACCGGATGCCATGATCTTCGTTTTCTGAATGTTGAGCTTTAAGCCAACTTTTTCACTCTCCTCTTTCACTTTCNAATTTCATGGCTGCAGTCACCATCTGCAGTGATTTTGGAGCCCCCCAAAATAAAGTCTGACACTGTTTCCACTGTTTCCCCATGTATTTCCCATGAAGTGACGGGACCAGATGCCATGGTCTTCGTTTTCTGAATTGAGCTTTAAGCCAACTTTTTTGCTCTTCTCCTTCACTTTCATCAAGAGGCTTTTAGAGGAGCTATCCCACGTTGAAGGTCAGGAACGGTGGCGGTAAGGAGATACCCCTCGTCCAAGGTAAGGAGCAGCGGCTGTGCTTTGCTGGAGCAGCCGTGAAGAGATACCCTACACCCAAGGTAAGAGAAACCCAAGTAAGATGGTAGGTGTTGCAAGAGGGCTTCAGAGGGCAGACACACTGAAACCATACTCACAGAAAACTAGTCAATCTAATCACACTAGGACTACAACCTTGTCTAACTCAGTGAAACCAAGCCATGCCTGCGGAGCAACCCAAGATGGGCAGGTCATGGTGGAGAGGTCTGACAGAATGTGGTCCACTGGAGAAGGGAATGGCAAGCCACTTCAGTATTCTTGCCTCGAGAACCCCATGAACAGTATGATATACAAGATTATGAACCCATAAAAATAGAATTATTAAAAGATCTGATATAATAAATGTTATGTGATATACACAAATAAATTACTAAAGAATAATCACCGACTCAATGGACATGGTTTGGGTGGACTCTGGGAGCTGATGATGGACAGAGAGGCCTGGCGTGCTGCAGTTCATGGGGTTGCAAAGAGTCGGACACTACTGAGAGACTGAACTGAACTGAATATCCAACTGGATGTTGGAAGAAAGAAATCCCCTAGGAGGATAGTATTGAAACAGACCCTGAAAATTAAGTAAAATTTCATCTGTTGAAGACAAAGCCAAGGAAAGGTAGTATTCCAAGGGTGTTTGTTTTGATTCTCATTTTCACTTTATATTCAAAGAGAAGATAGTCCATAAAATGACACATTCTTTTTGCTTCAATTTCCTTTCAGATCAGGTGATTTCAACTCCCCTCCCCCATCACAATATCATTTTGTTGTTAGAATGCCTCTCATTCTAGCCTCATTTTTTGCACTTATCTCAGAATTGTATTTTTTGTCATTAAACTCCATCTTAGTATTTTCAAGGTTATTTTGAATTTTTCTGTTATCATTCAGAGTCTTAGCTGCTGCTGCTGCTGCTAAGTCACTTCAGTCGTGTCCGACTCTGTGTGACCCCATAGATGGCAGCCCACCAGGCTCCCCCGTCCCTGGGATTCTCCAGGCAAGAATACTGGAGTGGGTTGCCATTTCCTACTCCAATGCATGAAAGAGAAAAGTGAAAGTGAAGTCGCTCAGTCTGTCCGACTGTTAGCAACCCCATGGACTGCAGCCCACCAGGCTACTCCGTCCATTGGATTTTCCAGGCAAGAGTACTGGGGTGGGGTGCCATTGCCTTCCCCGCAGAGTCTTAGCACTAGTTGCAATTTATACCCAGGCTATATGATGATATAAACCAACTATAGCATGATCAATTTCATATTTTTAACATTCTCAGTGATTGGCCATGTAGCAATTGACTGAGTTGGAAGTGTAAAGATTCAGTAATATTGATTACAGTTAAGAGTCAAAATGGATCATATATAAAGGTTTATTTTGATTATTAGCTTTGGTGTTAAGTGTAATCACAATTAAATGGTAAACTGGAGAAACATACTTTGCAGTATTTGAGACAAAGTTCATTCTTTATGAATTTCCTACATGCTGGGATGTTTCTTTGTCAATAATGATGAGAGATATTTATGGCTATCCCAGAACTATTTGCCCTCAAATCCATTTTATGTGCCTCCTCTGCTTTACCTGTATTGCAGAAAAATGCAGAAAGCCTATTTCCAGCTGTTTTTTGTCAGCAGGAGGTCCTGCTAAAAGACGGAAACATGGTAAGAAGAGAATACCGGGTCCCCTTGACCTCTTTCCCCTTCAAGTGGCATCTTTAGGTCCAGCTGCAAGTGGCATCAGCAAGATGACTGAATAAGACATCCTTCACAGTGGTCTCCTCTCAACAACTGAACTCCATCCATGGACAAAAGTGCCTTTGTGGGGGCTTGTGTGACCCAGCAGGTTATGTCTATGGATCCAGGAAGAATCTCACCCACTCATATGTCAGGTAAAAGGCATAGAGACTTCAGTTCCAGCTGGGGACTCTGAATTGGCCCCTGAAGGGCTCTAGCCCCTCACAGCCGCAGCTGGGAGCCTCCAAGAACACTAATTTAGATAGTCAACATTTATGGAAGTCCTGGAGTCCAGGAGAAATATTCCAGCATGCCGCTGAAGCAAAAATAAAATCCAAACTTGGATTCAAGGAAGAGGGTAAAAGGAACAGCTGGACTTCAACTGCATAACCTCTGCCTCAAGGCAGCAGGGTTCAGGACCAAGACAGTCCTTCTAGTGGTACCTCCTGTGGAGGAAAGTCAGAGAACATCCAGTCAGTGTCTAGCTTCCCCAGCTGTGTGGATAAAAACCAATATATAAAACTCAGCTGCATTTCTATACACTAATAATAAACTATCAGAAAGAGAAATTAATAAAATAGTATAAAAAGAATGCATTTAACCAAGAATAAATGTAACCAAGGAGGTGAAAGTGGATTTGAACACTGCAACAGGACCAAGACAGTCCTTCTAGTGGTACCTCCTGTGGAGGAAAGTCAGAGAACATCCAGTCAGTGTCTAGCTTCCCCAGCTGTGTGGATAAAAACCAATATATAAAACTCAGCTGCATTTCTATACACTAATAATAAACTATCAGAAAGAGAAATTAATAAAATAGTATAAAAAGAATGCATTTAACCAAGAATAAATGTAACCAAGGAGGTGAAAGTGGATTTGAACACTGCAAGACTTTGATAAAAGAAACTGAAGAAACACAAATGTATGGAAATATGTTCTGTGATCATGGACTGGAAGAATTAAGTTGTTAAAATGCCCACACTAAAAAATCCATATATGGATTCAATGCAATCCTTATCAAAATTCTAATGACACTTTTTACAGAAATAGAAAAAATCCTAAAATATGTTTGGAACCCCCTGAATAGCCAAAAAAAAAAAAAAGAGAGAGAGAGAGAGAGATACCAAGGGAACATTTCATGCAAAGATGGGCTCAATAAAGTACAGAAATGGTATGGACCTAACAAGATTCATGGGGTCGCAAAAAGTCGGACACAACTGAGCGACTGAACTGAGCTGAACTGAAGCTGCTATGTCACTTCAGTCGTGTCCGACTCTGTGCGATTCCATAGACGGCGGCCCACCACGTTCCCCCGTCCCTGGGATTCTCCAGGCAAGAACACTGGAGTGGGTTGCCATTTCCTTCTCCAATGCGTGAAAGTGAAAACTGAAAGTGAAGTCGCTCAGTCGTGTCCGACTCCTAGCGACCCCATGGACTGCAGCCCACCAGGCTCCTCTGTCCATGGGATTTTCTAGGCAAGAGTACTGGAGTGGGGTGCCATTGATAGTATATTCTGGATTGATTTTTTTTTTTCTGCTTTATAAAGTACCAGATATAAGTAGATATAAATAGACACACACACACACACATTAGGTAGATGTGATTAATAGATCAATAATGTAAAAAGCAGAATCCTCACTTTTCCAGAGAACCAAAAAGGCAGGCTTGCCTATAAGTAAAATAAAAATAATATAGACTATTTTCTCCAAAACTTGTTGAATTTTAAACATTTATTTTAAGCTTTTTTTTTTCATAGAATTCTGAATTTTAAACATCCAAATTTAAGCAGAGAAGTATGCTGGTGCTGCTGCTAAGTTGCTTCATTCGTGTCTGAACCACTTGATAAAAATCAATAAAGAAGAAAAAACATAGTATAACAGCTAATATGCATTATTCTGTAGCATAGAGCATTACAAACCATTATTGAAAATTCTTATTCTGGTAAAAGGTACACATTTTGTGACCTAATAATTCTGAGATTTATAAGTGTATCCCTATAAAGCAGTTCTTAATGCTATCACACAGAGAGAAGAGTTTTTTTAATGAATTAACTATATCAGTGAATGAAATAACAGAATCTTCCTTAGGTATTTACTATTTGCTTTTCTTTTAGGCAGTCAACAAGCAATGTTTTAAAGACAATACAAGTACTTTTTAATATATGGCTTTTATTTTGGCAGATATTCCTTAAAGTAAAATGCATCATACTTAACCAACAGAAGACTTTTGGAAACTTAGATCCTTCTAAGTACTAGAAATTAATGTATTCGTATAACCTCAGGAAGTAATAAGTTTCATTGACAGCAATATTTTTGTTAGAGAAAATGTATTTAATCTGTAATATATCCAGAGACTTAAGATCATTTAAATAATATATAAAGAAACTTGGTCCCTCTCCAGTGATTGAGAACACATTCTCTGTCTGATTGTGGATAATTGCAATCCCAAAATTCAGCAGCAAATAACTTTACCACGTAAACCACATCTTACTTCATATGCAAAGGGTTGCACGTTAAGAAAATAATAAGGAATGTAAAACCACCTAAAACATTTTTGCAAACAATGATAAAGAATGATGTTATTTTTCTAAGTTTTGACATAAAACATTAATTCTTTGGATTTGAAAATAGTAGAAACAAAAGAGAAACCACACACACACACAAACACAAAAAGCATACACAATCTTAACTTGTCTAATGATCTACTAATTGAAGGCATAACATATAAAACCATTAATGGCAACATTCACTCAGTGTATACTTAGTACTTATTCTGTGCTAAGCACGTGCAACATACTCATGAGCCTAGCACTCAAGGATCCTTTTGCATTCTCTTCATCTTGACAAGTTTATATTCTTTCTTCCTTCCTGATTTACTTTCTTTTATATATATTTGCTATTATTATTAGTTATTTTCCCCCAATACTTAGTGTTTATAATTTTAGTAGTTAGTCTATGTGACTTTTTGAACATTTTTACTAGATAAGTAGCTATGTGTAAATGGGATCAACAGAAAGAACTTAGCAGCTTGTGTTGATGGTGATGAGAATGAGACAATAAAGAAGAATAGTGATGATGTCAAAGGGAAAGGGAAGAATTATTGTTGTAGAGGAGAGAGAATAGTATCTGTGCTCCACGGAACCATTGACTTTAGACAGGCTTGTGGAGTGCTCTTCCATAGTCTTCGATAACAGCAGAGATCACATATGAATAGATAAATGCTGAAGGAGGTACAATAGCTGGTGTGAGTCTGTGGAAGTTCCCGGAATGCTTGCCTTCCTCAATGAGGTTGGAAGTTGTTGATTGAGAGTGCACATAAGGGAAGAAATTTGGAGAGTTAAGGGTTAAACTGTGGTGTTGGAGAAGACTCTTGAGAGTCTCTTGTGCTGCAAGGAGATCCAACCAGTCAACCCTAAAGGAAATCAGTCCTGAATATTCATTGGAAGAACTGATGCTGAAGCTGAAATTCCAGTGCTTTGGCCATGTGAAAAACAGACTCAATGGAAAAGACCCTGATGTTGGGAAAGATTGAAGACAGGAGAAGAAAGGGATGACAGAGGATGAGATGATTGAATGGCATCACCAACTAGATGGACAAGAGTTTGAGTAAGCTCCTGGAGTTGGTAATGGGCAGGGAAGCCTGGCCTGCTGCATTCCTTGGGTTCGCAAAGAGTTGGACACGATTGAGTGAACTGAACTGAACTGAAGGGTTAAAGGAGAAACTAGCAAATAGCCATTTAAGAGTTTATGATGCATAGTGTTAGTATCTGGCAATACTGAGAGTCCTTTTGAGGTTAAAGGGCATGAAATGAGATCAGTCCACATGATCAAGTGTATTTTCCCCAGCTTTAATCTTCACAGAAGTAGTTGTGGAATAGGGCAGAAAAGTATTTAACCATGGTTGTGGCTAAAACCAGTGTGATAAAGAAATCTAGGTAATAAAATTATTTTTGTATGTAAAGGAGTATTAAATTGGCTAAAAGGGGATAGAGGACCTCATGCAGTGAGGAACAAAGAAAAGATGGTAGCATCTCAAATGGTAGTTCTCAGTGTGTGGTTTGGAAACCCCTGGAGGTACTCCAAGATCTTTCCAAGGAATCCCAACTGTTTTAATTATACTACTAACATGCTATTTGTCTTTTCACTCTTATGTTCTCGTAAATCTACAGTGGAATTTTATAGAAGTTCCTGATGTATATGTCAAAACCTAATGACACAAACACAGGCGAATCCATCTGCATTCTTTTAAAGAGATTTTCAAAATATAAAACTGTGTTACTTTTCTCTTAAAGTTTATTTTTGCTTGGGAAATACAACAGTTTTCCCAATTGTTGTTAAAAGTTATATTGTTAATAAACTTTTAAATTATTTTAAATTTTTACTTATGCTACAACAAAAAAACAGTAGACAGCAACATAAAGAAAAGCTTTCTGGCACCCTCAGAAATTTTTTTAAAAGTATAAAGTGGTCCTGAGATTTAAAAGTTTGGAAATTGATTAATTAGAGTAACTGACAGAATTAAAATATTTTTGGAGTCATAATAAAACAAAGAGTGAGCTGAAAATATAGGAGGCGTTGATAAAAGTACAATGCATGCAGTTGAGCATGGGGCAAGATTGTAGTTACTGAATGCAATGTCTATAGCAGTACTAGCCAGTGAAATTTTCCGTGATGATAGAAATGTTCTATGTAAGAACTGTACAATGCAATGGCCATTAGGCACACATAGATATTGAACCCTTGAAATGTGTTTAGTGCAACTGAGGAATGAAATTTTAATTGTACATTGTATTAATTTTAATTAAATATGAATATCCATGTGTCTACAATGTTGAACACTGCAGTATCACTGTGATACTATAAAGCTGAAACAGGTTGGAAGATAACAACTGCAGAAAAAGAATTCAGCAAACTGAGAGGCCAAAGTGTGGGAGAAATCATATTCCTGAAGTGCATTATGCACAATGAGTCCAGCTTCAGAGTCCACTCAGTGAATTATACTGCTCTTCTTATTTGAAGTTGCTACTCTTTTACAGTTTTCTCTAAATATTGCAGGTAGTGGATTTTAAACCAGGTAGTCCATGCTAATTACTAAGACAGAAATCCTACTCAAAAGGCTTGTGATACAACTCAATAAAACATAAGGACATAAAATATATAGATAATTGACAGATGTGGCCTGGCAAAAGTTCAGTACATATTTGAGCCTCACCACTTGTAGTATGATGATGGCTAAAATTTAGTTTACAAAGGAGCTTATCAATCTATCTAAATTTACATTTTCCAAATAAGCTAATTAGCCCTCTTGGCTATTTTCATAATGCTGAGAACTATAAATGCTGAACTAGTTATTTGTGATGATAACATGGAAACACTGAAGAGACTTTTTATTCAGGGTATATTTAAATACCTCTAGGGCAGGAGTGACATTTCTTTGTCAAGACAAGAGGTAATGTTACATTAACTTTACCAAATCCTTTTCAATACCAATGATAATAGATTTAGAAGACAGCATTTTGCTTATAAACATAGTTGAATTAATAATTAATTATAGATAATCTTTAAACAACTCTAGCAACACAATAAAATAAGTTTAAAAAAGACTTAAACTCACCTTTACTAAAGTATTAAGCTAAGGAAAAGGTAGACATATTAATTACTTTGAAGGTAATATTTTATTTACTTTTACTCCTATCTTTTATTAAGCATTTAATATCTAAAACTTATTTAATCAGAGAGGGAAAAGCCTTGGCGAAACCATGCCAAGCACAAAATATGGCAGTCCTCTAAACAAAATTATGTAGGTAGGTATTATTGCTATATAATATTAAAAAGTAGTATTCTTGAAAGTTAAAGTCAGTAGCAGAGGACAACATGCATGAATTCATAACTACTGGTCAAGTGTTTGCAGTGTCCTGGCTTCAATCCTAACTGATGGGAATTCAGCAGTGGACAACAGACTATCTCTGCTTCTAAATCGCAACATATAGCTTTAGAAAAGTGAAGGAACCTGAAATAGTCAAACCTCTCTGAAAACCAAAATATTTTATCCTCACGGGGGAGCCTGGTGGGCTGCCGTCTATGGGGTCACACAGAGTCGGACATGACTGAAGTGACTTAGCAGCAGCAGCAGCAAGACAGTTATGAAAATAAATACAAATATCATGATTACCACTATACAATACCATGAATTACCCAACTTAAAAAAAAAATACACTTCATTTTGGTGGGGAGGTTCTTTCTTTTTTATATTTTAAATTATGAAAGTATGATAACACATTTACAGGGGACTTAGAAAATACAGAACAAAGATAAGTATAGTTCTACTATATATTGAAATTATTTTTAAGTAGGTAAATTAATATTTTTAGTTGGAGTTTTAATATCAAACTCTCAAAAATTAATGGAATGAATAGACAGAAAGTTAGAAGGATAACAGTTCAGTTCAGTTGCTCAGTCGTGTCCGACTCTGCAACACCATAAAGTGCAGCACGCCAGGCCTCCCTTGTCTATCACCATCTCCGGGAGTTCACTCAAACTCATGTCCATTGAGTCAGTGATGCCATCCAGCCATCTCATCCTCTGTCGTTCCCTTCTCCTCCTGCCCCCAATCCCTCCTAGCATCAGAGTCTTTTCCAATGAGTCAACTCTTGGCAGAAGGTGGCCAAAGTACTGGAGTTTCAGCATTAGCATCATTCCTTCCAAAGAACACCCAGGGCTGATCTCCTTTAGAATGGGCTACTTGGATCTCCTTGCAGTCCAAGAGACTCTCAAGAGTCTTCTCCAACACCACAGTTCAAAAGCATAAATTGTTTGGCACTCAGCTTTCTTCACAGTCCAACTCTCGCATCCATACATGACCA
>SJYX01000505.1:239445-255498 GCA_006410675.1 Oreotragus oreotragus
GCTAATTACTTTACAATATCGTATTGGTTCTGCCACACTTCAACATGAATCCGCCATGGGTGTACACGTGTTCCCCATCCTGAACCCCCCTCCCCCTCCCTCCCCATATCATCCCTCTGGGTCATCCCAGTGCACCAGCACCAAGGATCCTGTATCAAACCTGGACTGGCTATTCGTTTCTTATATGATATTATACATGTTTCCATATATTTCCCTTAAATCATCCCACCCTCGCCCTCTCCCACAGAGTCCAAAAGACTGTTCTATACATCTATGTCTCTTTTGCTGTCTCACATAAAGGGTTATCGTTACCATCTTTCTAAATTCCATATATATGCGTTAGTATACTGTATTGGTGTTTTTCTTTCTGGCTTACTTCACTCTGTATAATAGAATCATCCCACCCTCGCCCTCTCCCACAGAGTCCAAAAGACTGTTCTATACATCTATGTCTCTTTTGCTGTCTCACATAAAGGGTTATCGTTACCATCTTTCTAAATTCCATATATATGCGTTAGTATACTGTATTGGTGTTTTTCTTTCTGGCTTACTTCACTCTGTATAATAGGCTCCAGTTTCATCACCTCATTAGAACTGATTCAAACGTATTCTTTTTTAATGGCTGAATAATACTCCATTGTATATATGTCCCACAGCTTTCTTATCCATTCATCTGGTTATGAATATCTAGGTTTCTTTCATGTCCTGGCTATTATAAACAGTGCTGAGATGAACATCGGGGTACACGTGTCTCTTTCAATTCTGGTTTCCTTGGTGTGTATGCCCAGCAGTGGGATCGCTGGGTCATAAGTTAGTTCTATTTCCAGTTTTTAAAGGAATCTCCACACTGTTCTCCATAGTGGCTGTACTAGTTTGCGTTCCCACCAACAGTGTAAGAGGGTTCCCTTTTCTCCACACCCTCTCCAGCATTTATTGCTGGTAGACTTTTGGATTGCAGCCATTCTGACTGGTGTGAAATGGTGCCTCATTGTGGTTTTGATTTGCATTTCTCTGATAATGAGTGATGTTGAGCATCTTTTCATGTGTTTGTTAGCCATCTGTATGTCTTCTTTGGAGAAATGTCTGTTTAGTTCTTTGGCCTATTTTTTGATTGGGTCATTTATTTTTCTGGAATTGAGCTGCATAAGTTGCTTGTATATTTTTCAGAATAGTTGTTTGTCAGTTGCTTCATTTGCTATTATTTTCTCCCAATCAAAAGGCTGTCTTTTCACCTTGCTTATAGTTTCCTTTGTTGTGGAGAAGCTTTTAATTTTAATTAGGTCCCATTTGTTTATTTTTGCTTTTATTTCCAATATTCTGGGAGGTGGGTCATAGAGGATCCTGCTGTGATNTTAGTTCTTTGGCCTATTTTTTGATTGGGTCATTTATTTTTCTGGAATTGAGCTGCATAAGTTGCTTGTATATTTTTCAGAATAGTTGTTTGTCAGTTGCTTCATTTGCTATTATTTTCTCCCAATCAAAAGGCTGTCTTTTCACCTTGCTTATAGTTTCCTTTGTTGTGGAGAAGCTTTTAATTTTAATTAGGTCCCATTTGTTTATTTTTGCTTTTATTTCCAATATTCTGGGAGGTGGGTCATAGAGGATCCTGCTGTGATTTATGTCGGAGAGTGTTTTGTCTATTTTCTCCTCTAATAGTTTTATAGTTTCTGGTCTTACGTTTAGATCTTTAATCCATTTTGAGTTTATTTTTATGTATGGTGTTAGAAAGTGTTCTAGTTTCATTCTTTTACAAGTGGTTGACCAGTTTTCCCAGCACCACTTGTTAAAGAGATTGTCCTTTCTCCATTGTATATTCTTGCCTCCTTTGTCAAAGATAAGGTGTCCATAGGTGCATGGATTTATCTCTGGGCTTTCTATTTTGCTCCATTGATCTATATTTCTATATTTGTCCCAGTACCATACTGTCTTGATGACTGTGGCTTTGTAGTAGAGCCTGAAGTCAGGCAGGATGATTCCTCCAGTTCCATTCTTCTTTCTCAAGATTGCTTTGGCTATTCGAGGTTTTTTGTATTTCCATACAAATTGTGAAATTATTTGTTCTAGCTCTGTGAAAAATACCCTTGGTAGCTTGATAGGGATTGCATTGAATCTATAGATTGCTTTGGGTAGTATACTCATTTTCACTATATTGATTCCTCTGATCCATGAACATGGTATATTTCTCCATCTATTTGTGTCCTCTTTGATTTCTTTCACCAGTGTTTTATAGTTTTCTATGATACAAATGATATTTTCCTCTAAAAGAAGAATGTTTTCCTTGGTCATCTAGATTTTGCCTTCTTATCTGAAAGTTTCCCAATATTGTGTGTGTGTGTGTGTGTGTCTGTATGCTCATGTATGTGTACTTTATTTATTACTTGGAGCTCATGGCAATCAAATCCTGAAAGGGTTTTATTATGATGATATTTATTTACATTGCCAGTCAGCCCAAAATCTTTATGTTGTTTGATTAGCTGATCTCCTTTCAATAGGAATGCTTACATGGGATAGTAACATATTATCTTATGATAGTAGACCAAAATAAAAGAGTCTTAAGCATAATGTTTTCAAGTTATAATGCAGTTCACCCTTCTCTATATAGGCACACATCTTCCTAACTTATCATAACATCAGTGTTGGCATTTCCCAGAGTCACATCACAATCAAGAAAAGAAAGAAAACTAACCTGTGCCTGTGACCTAAAATCTATAAGGTTCTCATTTTTTGTATTTTAATGAATGTTAAATTTTAAAAGTTACAGTGTATTTTGCCTTAGTTTTATGACAAATTCATCTTATTAAAAGATTGTCATCAATGAGTGATCTCTTTAAAATTACAAGTGGATGATTTAATTTTTGGAAAATAAAACTATAAATCTATTTTTTGTGTATTAAACTTCTTGCATCTTTTCTCTGTTTTAGAGTTTATTTAGTTCTTCATCTCTAGTTAAAAAAATATCCTAATATTGAAGAATTTCTTTTTAATAGTCAGATAGCTTACTTTTTACATATTTATTATCTTGTAGTATGAAATATACATTATAGTTAATACATTTTAAAGGAATATTGTGATATTCATTATAAAATAAAAATATTAAGTAATATGCACTCTATTATTTTGTTATGTAATTGTACTAATTATAGCTAATTATGAGTGCATTATTTATTTAAAATACTGTTAATATCATCACATTAATATTATTGCATTAAAAACCCTATTGAGTACTTGTTATTTGCTAGCCTTTGGGTTAAGCCCTCTTGCTGTTATTGTTCAGTTGCCCAGTCCTGTCCAACTCTTTGTGACTTCATGGACTGCAGCATGCCAGGCCTCCCTGTCCCTCATCATCTCCCAGAGTTTGCCCAAGTTCATGTTCTTTGCATCAGTGAAGCCATCCAGCCATCTCATCCTCTGATGCTCTCTTCTCTTTCTGTCCTCAATCTTTCCCAGCATCTGGGACTTTTCCCACGAGTCATCTGTTTGCATGAGAGGACAAAAATACTGAAGCTTCAGCTTTAGCTTCAGTCCTTCCAGTGAATAATCACGGTTGATCTCCTTTAAGATTGACTAGTTTGATCTTCTTGCTGTCCAAGGGACTTGCAGGAATCTTCTCTAGCGTCATAGTTCAAAGGCATCAATTTTTTGGCATTTTGCCAATTCTCTGTTGTTCCATTGGAGCAGAGGATAGTAAACCACCCCAGTATACTTTACATGAGAATCTCATGAACTGTGTAAAAGGGTTAAGCACTATACAGCACCTAATTGGATCCTCAAAACAACCTCTGATTTATCATTCCCAATTTACAAAGAAGGAAAATGAGACATTACTTTGCTTGCCTGGGGAATGGAAAATCTGGAATCTAAAACTGAAATCTGCTAATGCTAAAATGATCTCAGTGGACACATCTCTATCTCATCTACCCAAATATTACTTCCTTCTTAGAAATATCAAGCACTGTACAAATCGAATGTTAAAAGATTATATTTAGACTTCCACATGAATCCACTCAGGATGTCACCTAACACATCAAAGTTCCTATCTTCCGGCATCACCAATATAATTATTTCAGTTGACACATGCATACTTTCCATGTAAAAAAAACAAGTTATGCTGTATTAATAATAATGAAACTGCTTCCAACAGCTCAGTTCACCAAGGAGATAAACAGACGGATGCTAACATGGCTCGTTATTATTTCTCTTAAATTCCAAATTTCACTTGATATTAGAATAGGGAAGGCAAACTAATTAAAGTAAAAAGTCAGTTGATTATTTTAATGCCCAAATGACAGCGCTGATGGTTTGTTACCAACTGTCACTCTAACACTTGGGAGTTTCTAAAACTATTATATTTAATGTTAGAGGATGTGAGAATGTGTAACAGGTGCTGCCAACTCTGTCCAATCTTAATGCTCATCTTAAGGAGAGACATTACTTTGCCGACTAAGGTCCATCTAGTCAAGGCTATGGTTTTTCCTGCGGTCATGTATGGATGTGAGAGTTGGACTGTGGAGAAGGCTGAGTGCCAAAGAATTGATGCTTTTGAACTGTGGTGTTGGAGAAGACTCTTGAGAGTCCCTTGGACTGCAAGGAGATCCAACCAGTCCATTCTGAAGGAGATCAACCCTGGGATTTCTTTGGAGGGAATGATGCTAAAGCTGAAACTCCAGTACTTTGGACACCTCCTGCCAAGAGTTGACTCATTGGAAAAGACTCTGATGCTAGGAGGGATTGGGGGCAGGAGGAGAAGGGGACGACTGAGGATGAGATGGCTGGATGGCATCACGGACTCGATGGACGTGAGTCTGAGTGAACTCTGGGAGATGGTGATGGACAGGGAGGCCTGGCGTGCTGCGATTCATGGGGTCGCAAAGAGTCAGACACGACTGAGCGACTAAGCTGAACTGAACTTGCACTCAGATGTTTGAGCATTGAGGAATCAAAGAATATGAAGGCCTGAATCTTTCCTTCTGTTGAAAATGGAGCCCATAACTAAAGCCTGTAGGTGCATTAATTAGCTCAGTGGAAATACATTGTATCAAACACCTTGTATCTGTGCCTTCTGTCAATCAGTATGTCACCAATATTAGCTAGCTATAATTAGTAAATTATGTCCCAACTTTTTTCAATGCTTTCCAAAGGGATGGGAATTTTATTTTTCTCTTGCCACAGTATTCTGAATACACTGCAAATTCTCTTTTTTATTCTTTTCTGTTTCTTTGATTAAAGAGCCTCACTTTTTTGGCTGAAGCAGGGAAAGATTACTTTCTAAGTTTATATTTATTTCTCCTAGATAGGGATCTGGTTTCCTAAATCCTTTTGTTCATCTGCAACTGTAAACACTTGCCAGATTCTGCTCTATCTCAAGGAGGCATTAAATTTTAAATTTATTTCCTATTTTCTGAATCCTCAAAATAATTTCCACCAATTATCCATTTGGATGCCAGGAAACCATAAGTATAAATATCTAATTCATATAATTAGCTCACTGGCAGTATTCTTTCAAGAAATGACATATAAGTTCTTTATAAAAAAGATTTAAGTAATTTAAATGTAAAAATCCCTGGTACAGGTAATTAAGATTTTTAACTTTTAAAAGTTTTTTTTTTTAATTATGTGTTTAAATTTAAAATTTAAACTGAGATATGAAGATGAAAATTTCCATTAAGGAAAATAAAAATCATATCCACAAGGACACTAAAGAAAGATCTGCTTAAAGAAAGCTTCATTTAACTTCTGTTTTTCAGTGAGTATTGATAATCTAATCACATCCCAGGAAATAATAGAAAAACAACCTCAAGATGTCAGACACATTTCTTTACATTCTGGAAAAATCATCAATGAACATCCTTCTGTAACAAGTTGTTACCATAAGAGAATAGATGCATTGTAACTCAAAATTTCTAGAGAATAAAAAAGCCCTTCACATAGATTAATACGAATTTAGAAAACCTATAAGAATGAAGCACTTTCCAACTCAGATGAAAAATTTTAAATTGGTATAAAAAGAAGTGTTCAGTTCTGATTCTGATTTAGTCAGATTACCATCCTGAGGTGGTGTCAAATGTCAGTGGGTAAAGATAATAATGTATAAAATGATCAATAAAATAAATGATCAGTCTATACGTAGGTACTTGGCGAGACAAAATATCGGTATGATTTTAGTTATTTTTTTATCTGGAATCTAAATGTTTGCAGCAGAGCTGAGTCTGTGTTCCCTTTTTAAGAGGAAGAAGCTCAGTGACTTTGACCAAATAGAGCTAGTCACACCAGTGTAACTCCAAAGGAATAGAACCCAGAGGCCTCCAGGGGATGGGGCAACTATTTTTGATCTGCATATAAACCCACTAGTCCTTAAATCTGCAAGGATAGTGGCTAAGGAATAAATGAACTTATAAATCAACACTTTACAGTTATGTTTTATAAAGCTAATTGGCAATGACTTAAAAAATAGCTTTTGCTAGATTGGCTTAAATTAATAAATATAAATATTTTTGCTATGGAATTTCTTTTCTGCTCCATTAAAGTTAAAAAATAAATTGATGTCATCAATTAACGAGGAATGCATATCCAGATACATGTGACACTATTAATAATAAGATTTTCCTTTATGCATTAAGATAGCTATTATATAAGAGCAAAGGATTGCAAACCTTTAAGGAAAGTAAAACAGAATGTACAGCAATTTAATTCTTCCATCTGAATACTTATGTATTCAGATACTTATGCCTGCCAAGTTTTAAAGTGCGCAATACACATTCACAAAATCTAACAAAATGTAAAATAAGGGATAAATGAGACTGAAAATACCTTACGTAGCAAATCCAAGAACTCATAAATAGAATAAGGGCTCCAAAAGGGAAATAATCCCAATACTTTTCAAGATATCGAATCAACACATTTGATATTTCAATATGTCTTTTGCTGTTTGATGTTATAAAATAAAACTTCACAGTAAATAATACTCCATGAAGGACCGGGAAGTCTGGGGCTGCAAAGAGTCAGATGCAACTTAGCAACTTATCACGCATACACAAAGATAAGAAGTTTGACTATGAGAAAGTATATAAATTCCAAATTATGACTACATTTTACTGTCCTCTTATACATATACAAAACATAGCCTGTAAGGTTCTTCAATTCTACAGCAGTACTGTGGTAGAAAGGCAAGGTTTGTAGCATAAGAAAACAGAGCAAACTTTTGTTTTACCACTGTCGTAGACTTCTGTAAGGAGTAAAACTAAGTTAAAATAGCAAGTAGCTCAAATTTTGTTAATAAGAGTAAAATGAGTAGCTAAAGTTCATTAAAAATTGAAAGCAAAATTTGCTAAATGAGTCTTGACTTCAAAATATATCTAAATGGTTTTATATGAGTATTTTTAAAATGCTATATAATATAAACAATAAGTATTCTGTAGCAGTAGTAAGACAGTAATTTCTACTTTTGCCATGAATTTTATTTTGAAGCCACTAGATGGCTAACAAGCATTGTTGTATAGATTTGTAAATGTGTGTTTGTTTTCTTGCATATGCATGTATTTTCCAAACTATGTGCTATAGCATATTTGTATGAAAAATTGCAAATAGGATAGATAGGTTAAAACATTTTAAATTTTAGGCTGTGTGCCTTAATCTGAAAAAAATATAAAAGTCAAAAAATGGTCTGCTATTTTTTTTTTTGTTGCCAGTGAGATTCTTTTGCAAAACATCTTTTCCAGAAGTTTTTGAGCTGAAAATGGAAGAGCTCTAATCAAGGAGCTCAACACAAAGGAAGTAAATTAAGTATTCTTGATCCCAACTGTGATCTTAATTTTTATCATAATTTTGCTTAAATTAAATATAGCTTTCTGTAATTCAATTTCTTTACCTTTGAAAAGGTCATACTAATTTTACCAATTGCCACTTAAAAGGATCATTTTGTCACATCAAGTCAAAAGTGTTTTGATATAAATCTTGAAAGTTCAGTATAAAGCTTAATATTATTACTGCCTGTATCCATTTCATATTTTATACAGAAATTTTAGTCTAGAATTAAATTGTATTTAATAACAATAATTACGTCTATATAATTTTTCAAAAACTTTAGTTGTTTTTTGGAATTCAGGATTTGAAAATTTTAAAAAGTTAAATGGCACATATACTGTATCTTCTGCCATGTATCCACTAGACTCTGGGGCTGCTGCTGCTGCTGCTAAGTCACTTCAGTCGTGTCCGACTCTGTGTGACCCCATAGACGGCAGCCCACCAGGCTCCCCCATCCCTGGGATTCTCCAGGCAAGAACACTGGAGTGGGTTGCCATTTCCTTCTCCAATGCATGAAAGAGAAAAGGGAAAGTGAAGTTACTCAGTCTGTCCGACTGTTAGCGACCCCATGGACTGCAGCCCACCAGGCTATTCCGTCCATTGGATTTTCCAGGCAAGAGTACTGGGGTGGGGTGCCATTGCCTTCCCCGAGACTCTGGGGCTACAATATTTAATTAAACTCATCAAAATGCCTACAATGAAAAATAAATTATTCATTCTGTAAACAGCCTTATATCAAATCAGGTTAAATATTGTTGTCAAATGAATTCCAAAAGTCTACAAAAACTTTGAAATTTTTCAAAGTATTTTTGATTTTGAAATTGTGAACCTGTGATATTTACCATCTTTGCATATTGTGTGTATGTGTGTGTGTACTTAGTTGCTCAGTCACTTCTGACTCTTTGCAATGCTATGGACTATAGCCCACCAGGCTTCTCTGTCCATGGGATTTTTCCAACAAAGAATACTGGAGTGGGTTTCCCATTCTTCCTCCTGGGGATCTTTCTGACCCAGGGTTTAAACTCATGTCCCCTTCATTAGCAGGTGGATTCTTTACCACTGAGCCACCTGGGAAGCTTCTTTTTATATACTACTATTTGTCTAATCTGCAGTGAATATTCAATACAATCCTTAATGCTTGCATTACTCACCCCACTCTGTAGACAGTGAAATTAAGATACAGAGAGCATAACCACATGTGACTGATTCCAACCATGTGATGTTTCTGAAGATGTATTGCCTCCTAAAAGGAAGTGAGGTGATAATGTGGATGTGAGAGGAGACATTTTTGCAACTTTTCAACCTGAGGGAATAGACTCCCCAAGCCTCTCCCCATATTTAGAAATTTTTAGGAAGAACAGAAGCTAAATTTATATAAAATAATGAAACTGTGATAAAAGTACAAAATGTTTCTTGATCTTAGGCAACTGGGAGTTCCATCACTGAAAAATCTGAGATCAGTTTTTCCAGTTAGGCATCTAGTTTCCTACTGTTGACTGTGTATATTCTGTTCTTTTTAAACCAAATCGTGCATTTTCTATCTCAACTTTCTTAATAAAATACTTGAAATCTTGGTAATAAAATGCATAACAGGGAAAGTTGTAATGAAAAACTGGCAATATATCCTGAATTGTTGGATATGCTATCCAATTCAGTTGAGGAAAAAAAAAAAGATAAGTAAAAGATAATTTGTTCCTTAAGGATATGAATTATATCCTTTTCGTTTTTTCATAAAAAGCACAGAACTATGTTAATACTTACCTCAGAGTCTCTCAAGAATTCTCAGTTTCTCCAAAGCACTAGGGACATAAATGCTAACTGATGATGGTAGATCTGAGCTCTACTCCCATGTAATACAGTGTAGAAATTCTAGAAAATAAATCATCCTATGTAATTCATGACTGACATGACCTTGTGTAAACCGTGAGGATGTGTGGCTTCTAGAAACAGTGAACTGTAGACACAAACTCTATAATGAGACTTGCTATCTATATCCTGTTCAGTTGCTAAGTCATGCCTGACTCTTTGAGACCCCATGATCTGCAGCACTCCAGGCTTCCCTATCCTTCACAGTCTCCCAGAGTTTGCTCAAACATGTCCATTGAGCCAATGATGTTATCTAACCATCTCATCCTCTGCCACCATCTTCTCCTTGCCTTTAATCTTTCCCAGCATCAGGGTCTTTTCCAATGAGTCCACTCTGGCCAAAGTATTAGGACCTCAGCTTCAGCATTAGTCCTTCCAATGAATATTCAAGATGGATCTTCCTTAGGATTGACTGGTTTGATCTCCTTGCTGTCCAAGGGACTTTCAAGAGTCTTTCCCAGCACCACATTTTGAAAGCTTTAGTTCTTTGGTGCTCAGCCTTCTTTATGGTCTGACTCTCACATCCATACATGACTACTAGAAAAGAGCATAGATTTGACTATATGGACCTTTGTTAGCAAAATGATATATTTGCTTTCAATATGTTTTCTAGGTTTGTCATAACTTTCCTTCTGAGAAGCAAGTATCTTTTAATTTCATGGCTGCAGTCACAGTCCTCTGTGATTTTGGAGACCAAGAAAATAAAACTCGTCACTGCTTACACTCTTCCCCCTTCTATTTGCCATTAAGTGATGGAACTTAATTCCATAATCTTAGTTATTTGAATGTTGCATTTTAAGCATTTTTTTTCACTCTCCTCTTTCACTGACCTCATAAAGAGTCTTTTTAGTTCCTCTTCACTTTCTGCCAGTAGAGTGGTATCATCTGCTTATCTGAGGTTGTTGATGTTTCTTGATTCCAGCTTGTGCCTCATCCAGCCCAGCATTTTGCATCATGTGCTCTGCATATAAGTTAAATAAGCAGGCTGACAATATATAGCCTTGTCATACTCCTTTCCCAATTTTGAACCAGTCAGTTGTTCCATATAATGTTCTCACTGCTTTTTCTTGGCCTGGATACAGGTTTCTCAGGGAACAGTTAAGGTAGTCTGGTATTCTCATCCCTTTAAGAATTTTCTACAGTTGTTTGTGATCCATACAGTCAAAGGTTTTCACCTAGTCAATGAAGCAGAAGTGTAATAGATGATTTTTGAAAATTCCTTTGCATTCTCTGTGATCCAGCGAAAGTTAGCAATTTGATCTTTCCTCTGCCTTTTCTAAACCCAGCTTGTACATCTGGAAGTTTTCAGTTCACATACTGCTGAAGACTAGCTTGAAGGATTTTTAGGATAACCTTGCTAACATGTGAAATGAGTGCAATTGTATGTTAGTTTGAACATTCTTTGTCACTGCCCTTCTTTGGGATTGGAATGAAAATTGACCTTTTCCAGTCCTGTGTCCACTGCTGAGTTTTCCAAATTTGCTAACATATTGAGGCAGCACTTTAACAGCATCATCTTTTAGAATTTGAAATATATCAATTGGAATTCCATCACCTTCACTAGCTACTAGCTTTGTTTCTAGTAATGCTTCCTCAGGCCTACCTGACTTCACACTCTCAGATATTTGACTCTAGGTGAGTGACCACACCATTGTGGCTATCTGGGTCATTAAGACTTTTTTGTATAGTTCTTCTGTGTATTCTTGCAACCTCGTCTTAATCTCTTCTATTTCTGTTAGGTCCTTACTGTTTCTGTCCTTTATTGTGCCCATCCTTGCATGTAACGTTCCCTTGATTGCTCCAATTTTCTTGAAAAGATCTCTAGTCTTTCCCATTCTATTGTTTTCCTTTACTTTTTTGCATTGTTCATTGAAGAAGTCCTTCTAATCTCTATTTGCTCTTCTTGAAACTCTGCATTCAGTTGAGTATTTCTCCTTGCCTTTTGCTTCTCTTCTTTTCTCAGTTATTTGTAAGGCCTCTTCAGACAATCTCTTTGTCTTCTTGCATTTCTTTTTCATGGGATTGTCTTAGTCATTGCCTCCTGTACAATGCTACAAACCTCTGTTCATAGTTCTTCAGGCACTCTCTCTATCAGACCTAATCCCTTGAACCAATTCATCACCTCCACTTTATAATCATAAGGGATATGGTCAGGTCACACCTGAATGGCCTAGTTTCTCCCACTTTCTTCAATTTAAGTCTCAATTTCACAGTAAGCAGAGGATAATCCCATGGACAGAGGAATCTGTAGGATATGGTTCATAGGATTGCAGAGTCAGGCCTGACTGAAGTAACTTAGCATGGTCTGAGCCACAGTAAGCACCAGGTCTTGTTGATGCTATAGAGCTGTTTCATTTTTGGCTGCAAAGAATATAATCAAAATGATTTTTATATTTACCATCTGGTGATGTCCATGTATAGAGTTGTCTTTTGTGTTGTTGGAAAATGGTGTTTGCTATGACCAGTGCATTCTCTTGACAAAACTCCATTAGCCTTTTCCCTGCTTCACTTTGTACTCCAAGGCCAAACTTGCCTGTTTCTTAAGGTATCTCTTGACTTCCTACTTTTGCATTCCAATCCACTATGATGAAAAGGACATCTTTTTTAGTGTTAGGTCTAGAAGGTCTTGTAGATCTTCATGGAACCATTTGACTTCAGCGTCTTTGGCATCAGTAATTGAGACATAGACTTGGATTACTATGATGTGAATGGTTTGCCTTGAAAATGAACCAAGATCATTCTGTCATTTTTGAGATTGCACCCAGGTGCTGCACTTCAGGCTCTTTTGTTGACTATAAGGGCTACTCCATTTCTTCTAAGGGATTTGTTCTCACAGTAATAGATATGATGGTCATCTGAATTAAATTTGCCCATTCCTGTCCATTTTATGTCACTGATTCCTAAGATGTCTATGTTCACTCTTGCCATCTCCTGTTTGACCACATCCAATTTACCCGGATTCATGGACCTAACATTCCAAGTTCCTATACAGTATTGTTCTCTGCAGCACTGGACTTGACTTTCACCACCAGCCACATCCACAGCTGAGCGAGGTTTCTGCTTTGGTCCAGCTGCTTCATTCTTTCTGGAGCTATTAGTAATTGCCTTCTGTTCATCCTCAATAGCTTATGGGACATCTTCCAATCTGGCAGGCTCATCTTCCAGTGTCATATCTTTTTGCCTTTTCATACAATTCTCACGGCAAAATTACTGGAGTGGTTTACCATTCCTCACTCCAGCAAAATAATTAGCTTAAGTACTTATTTGAATTTGTTTTGAACAAGTGCATTATTTAAAATGAGTGGAATTTTCTTGCTCCCGGTAGGGAACCCAATTAAAATTTGATGGCACTGGGGGAAAATGCCTGATTCTGAGTAATGTTGAATGATACAATAAAATTATTTATACTCAGAGGCTTGTTTTCCTACTGCCTTTTTTTTTTTTTACTTGCTAGTCAAATTACAGGGAGAAGAAATTTACTAAGTTAGTTGACTATGTTGGGCATTGGACTGATCCCTTATTTAACTGTAAAAACATTATGACGAGTTATGCCTATGACTACTCTATGAATATGGAAGATTAGGCTCCAAGATATTAGGAAATTTGCCTGAGATTACATAGTAATTGAAGGAAGCCAGGTTACTCTGACTTCAAACCCCATGTTTTGAATTTATATACATGTCTATATTCCTGGCTATTTGAAATTTGTTGATTATCGAAATATACTTTGCTTGAATCCAGCTCACTGTCTGATTATCATTAAGAAAATGAATTTGAAGCATGTCATTGTAGTATATTCTATAAAACATTGCAAAAGAATTATATATTTTTAAAATAATATTTACTCATCATGTTTATATTCCCATAGACAAATGTAGTATTTAAATAGCTGAAAGATTTTTTTTCAAAGTCACAGATTTTTCATAGCACAAGAATTCATAACTCATAATTTGGCAATTTTCCATACTAAAAATTTATATGCAGAAGTGAACTGATTTTATTCTTCAAGGGAGTAAAAATGATTGATCAACCAAATGATTTTTCTTCTAGTAAAACATCTGGCATAATACAAACATAATAAGCATTACAAGTAGCCTGGCTGCTGTTAGCTTTGATAAATCTTTCTGAGATACTTCTCTATTCTAAACATGAAGTTTAACAAAAAATTTCTTACTGAATGGTTCTGGATTAACATTACTATATATACTGCTCATTGATCTCATTCCCAAGTAAGAAATATTCTTCATCAAATTGTAGACTCTACTCTCCTCTGGTACATATAATTAACCTGTTGAAATTTGGATACTATAAAGAACATGGAACTATTTCTTATGAAAGACCAAAATGATAGCCATGTAATAGAATAATGCATCTAGGAAATTTAGAGTTGGCAAACTTTTATGAGATTAGAATTGGTTACTGGATAAAATAGTCTGGGATAATTCAGAGATCAGATTTATATCACCATTTATTAACAACTTTTATTAGCATAAGTTAAATAGCTATATTATATAACATTAAAAAGTGTATTTTAATTTCTTATTAATAATTAAAATTGGAATAAAGTTTGATCACAAATTAAGCTTCATTTATTTTAAATACTGAGTAATTGAAAAACTATATAATTTAATGAAACACTGCTTTTAACAACCAAACTTTAAAAAAACACAGTGTAATTTTCTTAAACTTACAAATATTATTTCACAAAGTTTAAATTATAGAATAAGTTATATTTAACTTTATCAAATTCACCATTTCTCATATTATTACGTTTTCACACCATTGTCAAATTTTTAAAATGTTTTGTACCAAGTAACAAAATTCAAAACATAAAGGCACTTTTAGATGGTAAATAAGTGTTCCAAACTTAATAACTTAATTTTGCCCATTTTTAGTGTAATTATTTTTCTTAGTCAAAAACATTGCCTGATATTGTTTAATTTTTATATCACTAAATAAATACAGCTGAAGAAAATATTGTCCTTTTTATTGTCATCATTTGTTTCAAAATTGTTCCTTAGCACTCTTTTGTAGCTGTGTAACTATGTATATATCATACACTCAAATGAATTTTCCACATGAGGAAAAAGGTACAATGTTATCTTTTGGAAATTTATAGGCTATCCTAAAAAAATTACATAAAACTTCATACTAATTAAGTATAACAATAACCAGAAGTCAAAAAACATATTTTCTGATTATTAAGCCATCATAGTGAAGTAAAATCACCTAGTATTTTGCTGGTTGATTTTACTAGAAGTAAAATAGCTATTTACTATGTATTTTCATTTTTCAAGGTTTATTGTTGATAGTAAGAATTATAGAAGTGAGTTAAAATCAGTTTAAAATTAATTTTGAGGAAAAAGTTTTCAGAGATTTGTTTATCTAAATATGCTGCAAGGAAAGAATCTGAGGAAAACAAATATTAGACTATGACATAGAAATGAATGATTGTTTGTAAGAATGAATAATTGCATTCTCATAGGTCCATTCTTTAAGACGTTATTTCTAGTAAGAGCAAATTTAAATTGGTTAAAGTATAATTTTTTAAAATTGAAATAATCTATGAAAACAAATCTTTTTTCATATTCTCAAATAACAACACTTAGAATTTATTTAATGCTTATGTGTGAGCTCCTTCATTCATTACTTCATTACCTTTTGTAGTCTTCTCAACAGCATGAAGTAGAGGCTTTTATTATCTGTATTTTACAGATAAGGAAATTGAGACCTAGAGAAATTATGAAACTTGCCCAGATGTAAGCCCAGAATAAAGGCAGGGAAAGAATGACCACTAAAATAACCTAGGTGGAAGCTGATGGAAGTCTAAATAAGTTGTAATAATAGAGAAAAGAATGAGGGAAAATATTCAAAAAATATTTAAGGGATAAAATTGGTGGAACTTTTTGGTTCATAAATTTGAATATTAGAAGAGGCAATTAGTTCAGTTCAGTTCAGTCGCTCAGTCGTGTCCGACTCTTTGCGACCCCATGAATCGCAACACGCCTGGCCTCCCTGTCCATCACCAACTCCCGGAGTTCACTCAGACTCATGTCCATCGAGTCAGTGATGCCATCCAGCCATCTCATCCTCGGTCGTCCCCTTCTCCTCCTGCCCCCAATCCTTCCCAGCATCAGTCTTTTCCAGTGAGTCAGCTCTTCTCATGAGGTGGCCAAAGTACTGAAGTTTCAGCTTTAGCATCATTCCTTCCAAAGAAATCCCAGGGTTGATCTCCTTCAGAATGGACTGATTGGATCTCCTTGCAGTCCAAGGGACTCTCAAGAGTCTTCTCCAACACCACAGTTCAAAAGCATCAATTCTTCAGCGCTCTGCCTTCTTCACAGTCCAACTTTCACATCCATACATGACCACAGGAAAAACCATAGC
>SJYX01000505.1:258587-270937 GCA_006410675.1 Oreotragus oreotragus
CGGATGTTGGCAATTTGATCTCTGGTTCCTCTGCCTTTTCTAAAACCAGCTTGAACATCAGGAAGTTCACCGTTCACATATTGCTGAAGCCTGGCTTGGAGAATTTTGAGCATGACTTTACTAGCATGTGAGATGAGTGCAGTTGTGCGGTAGTTTGAGTATTCTTTGGCATTGCCTTTCTTTGGGATTGGAATGAAAACTGACCTTTTCCAGTCCTGTGGCCACTGCTGAGTTTTCCAAATTTGGTGGGATATTGAGTGCAGCACTTTCACAGCATCATCTTTCAGGATTTGAAACAGTTCAACTTGAATTCCATCACTAGTTGACAGTAATTCCAATTGTTTTGAGTTATTTAATGGATGATTTATTATTGATTGTTTCTGAGTGTTTTGCTTAAATATGAATTACCTTATCCATATATACAAATTGAAATAGAATTTTCATGTAAATCATAAACAAAAGTTAATGGACTTACAAAAACTTTTAGTGTTTTCTTAAAGCTTCTCATCTCATCGTTTAGTCTATGTTTTGGACTGAACATTTGTGTCTGCTAAAACTTATCCCCCTCAGTATGATATATTAGGAGGTGAGGTCTTTGTGAGGTAATTAGGATTATATGAGATAATAAGTGTGGAGCCCTCATAAATGGGATTATTGCCCTTATTAGACTCACCAGAGAGCTTGCTTTCTCTCTGCTCTTCCCACCATGTATAACCATGAGGATTATACTCACACATTAGGGAGTATAATTTGAGAATAAAAATAGATATAGCCAGTCTGTAACCCAGAAAGGTTTGTCACCAGAACTTGACAATGCTGACTGGTAGCTTGGTTTTGGACTTCCCAGCCCCCAAAACTGTGAGAAGTAATTGTTGATTATTTAAGCCACCTAGTCTATGGTACTTTGTTATAACAGCCCAAGCTGACTGTGACAGTCTATCTTCCTTATATTGCTGGATTACAAGTCAATGTGAATGTAAAAAGTATTCCTTTCAAACATTCTAAGTTTAATTATCATATCTCCAGTTCAAAAGGTGTATTTAAAAGCTAATCTGTATTGCTTCTTGCACTGTATACAATTTTTTTATAACTTTGTCTTATAGTAGAATATTTACACATTCACTGTTAGAGTTAAGTAAGGTTTGTGCAAAAAAATGGACATTGAGTACATAGTTTGCTGCCTGTGTCACAATTTTTGTTTTGTTTGTTTTTGGATCCTCATCATCTGTATTAGAAATCTCCAGAGAAATATAACCACTAAGATGTATACATAGAGAGGGAAAGAAAGATTTATTTGGGGGAATTGGCCCTCATAGTTGAGCTGGCAAAATCAAAGTTCCAAAGAAGAGCTGAAGTTGCATTCTTGAGACTAAGGGCAGAATTACTTCCTTCTCAGGACTTCAATCTCTTATCTTAAAGTCGTCAATTGACTGGATGAGGGTATTACTCACACATTAGGGAGTATAATTTGCTTTACTCAAGGTCTACTGATTTTTAAAAACTATTTTTGAAAATGAGTAAAACATTCTTTTTTTTTTTTTGAGGTAGAGTTGATTAACAATGTATTAGTTTCAGGTATACAGCAAAATGATTCAGCTATATATACACATATATCTATTGTTTTTCAAATTATTTTCTCATTTAGAGTATCACAGTGTATTGAGCAAGATTCCCTGTACTATACAGTAGGCCCTTGTTAGTTATCTGTTTTAAACATAGCTAAGTGTACAAACGCCCAACACCCTTTACATACCCTTCTCTATTTACATACCTTTCCCCCACCACCCAGTAACAATAAGCTCATTCTCTCTAACTGCTTGAGTCTATTTCTGTTTTGTAAATAAGTTCATTTTCATACAGATTTAAGTATTAATCACATCTAAAAAATACCCTCACAGCAACATCTAGACTGATATACGACTAAACAAGTGGGCATCATGCCCTCGTCAAGTGGATACATAAAATTGACTATTACATCATCTTTCTTAACTCCGCCATTAGTTTACTGACATTTGTTTGCCTTTTACTCTAAGAGCAACTGATTAGTTGTTCAATTGCCCTGCTTCATATGCCCTTTTAACAAACTGCTACCAAAGTAATAACTTAGTACATTGCATTCTTTCTGATCAGAGACCAATGCATTGAGTCAAAACTGTTAGAACAAATTCATAATTAGTATTTTCTATTTGCATAGATACTATGCCAATGTTTTCCTGAGATTCAAGAGAATTCCATTTTAAGCTAAATATTTACATGAGAATCATGAATTATATAAAACACATTGGTCAAGGTATTATAATTTTAGAAATGTATACAAATAGCAGTTATCTGGAATAGAGAACCTAAAAATAACAGGGTTTTTAAAATAGGAAATAGTTATTTTTCTTACATAGTAATTCTTGGGCAAGAAAATATGATTATTTTTATTATATCTGAGAACTCAAATCAATTTTATTAACAAAGACTGAGATGCTTATAAAATGTAGGGGGCGGGAGGAGAAGGGGACGACCAAGGATGAGATGGCTGGATGGCATCACGGACTCGATGGACGTCAGTCTGAGTGAACTCCGGGAGATGGTGATGGACAGGGAGGTCTGGCGTGCTGCGATTCATGGGGTCGCAAAGAGTCAGACACGACTGAGCGACAGAACTAACTAACCAACACTGAAATTATATAATCATATTCTAGTCTTCATAGAATTCTGTCACATCTGTGATAGCATCAATATCTGATTATTTTTCAATTATTTAAAGCAAGGAAAGTATAATTTCATTAAAAATCCTTGAAGAAACAGTTTAAAAATCAATATATACATTTCCCAGGATTATTTATTTATTGAGAAAATTTATAAGCATTTATATAAATAAAAAATATTGTTAGAGTTGTTGTTGTTCAGTTGCTCAGTCATGTCCAACTCTTTGCAACCCCATGGACAGCAACATACCAGGCTTCCTTGTCCTTCACTGTCTTCCAGGGTTTGCTCAAGCTCATGTCCATTGAGTTGAGGATGCCATCCAGACATCTCACCATCTGTGAGCCCCTTCTTTCTTCTGCCTTCAATCTTTCCCAGCATCAGGATCTTTTCCAATGAGTCAGCTCTTCGCGCCAGGTGGCCAAAGTATTGGGCTTCAGCATTAGTCCTTCCAATGAACTGTCAGGGCTGATCTCCCTTAGGACTGATTGCTTTGATCTCCTTACTATCCAAGGGGCTCTCAAGAGTCTTCTCCAACACTGCAGTTTGAAAGCATCAATTCTTTGGCACTCAGCTTTCTTTATGGTTCAATTTTCACATCTATACATGATTACTGGAGAAATCATAACTTTGACTATATGGAGCTTTGTCAGCAAAGTGATGTCTCTGCTTTTTAATACACTGTCTTTGTTTGTCATAGCCTATCTTCCAAGAATCAAGTGTCTAATTTCATGGCTGTAGTCATTGTCTGCAGTGATTTATGAGCCCAAGAAAAAAAAACCTATCATTGTTTCCATTGTTCGCCATCTGTTTGTCATGAAGTGTTGGAACCAGTTGCCATGATCTTAGTTTTCTGAATGTTGAATTTTAAGCAAGCATATATTTTATGTCACTTAAGTTTAAACAACTCAACTCTTATAATAATTTTTATTTCTTAATAACATTGGTTAAGGGTAACATAATAATATATATACACATTATTTGTTTCTTCATTAGTTTTAATATCTTCTTTAGTAACATTTCAAGCCACACTTCACCAAAAAATAAATTTTGTGACCATCATAACAGTTAATGCTCTTTTGTCTAAGGCCTCTCTATCACTCAGATTTCTTGGGAAATTTTTGTGCATGTATTTGTGGATGTACATATTTTCTGCTGGGTTTTGGCATTTGATAAGTATATTTTCATAATTCCCAATATACACATTATAAAAATACTGTGCATTGACTTATCTAGTAATTTTGAGCATCTACAGTAGATAAATCGGAGAAGGCAATGGCACCGCACTCCCGTACTCTTGCCTGGAAAATCCCATGGACAGAGGAGCCTGGTAGGCTGCAGTCCATGGGGTCGCTAAGAGTCAGACACGACTGAGCAACTTCACTTTCACTTTTCACTTTCATGCACTGGAGAAGGACATGGCAACCCACTCCAGTGTTCTTGCCTGGAGAATCCCAGGGACGGGGGAGCCTGGTGGGCTGCCGTCTATGGGGTCGCACAGAGTCGGACACGACTGAAGCGACTTAGCAGCAGCAGCAGCCANCACGACTGAGCAACTTCACTTTCACTTTTCACTTTCATGCACTGGAGAAGGACATGGCAACCCACTCCAGTGTTCTTGCCTGGAGAATCCCAGGGACGGGGGAGCCTGGTGGGCTGCCGTCTATGGGGTCGCACAGAGTCGGACACGACTGAAGCAACTTAGCAACAAGTGGATAAAAAAGGGTCTTACTTTTTAAATGTATTCACAATGGTTATGTATTTGGGAGTTTGCCGTTTAGTTGGAAAAAAACTCTGATAACCAGAATGCCCATTCAGTTTGATAAAGTTAAGCACAAACTACTATCAGAGCCAAAAATATATAATTAACCTAAAGGATCATAGCTGACTACCTCTGTTGTAAAGTGTAAATAATGAATTGTTCTATTTCTTAATAAGATTGATTAAGGATAACATAATAAGAAAAATATATAAACACATTATTTATTTCTTCATTAGTTTTATTAATTTCTTTACTTTACCAAAAGTTAAATTTTAAGAACATTGTTATTTTTAGGTAAATTTTTAAAGGATTAAAAAAAAAAAGCAGTTGTAAATCCTACATCATTTTCACTTTTTTATAAAATGAATAATCAGTTTTCCTTCCACAGGGTAAATAGCTGACTCTAGTACATTTTAATCAGAGCCAATAAATATTTTCAAAAGAGATTATATTTAAAATAATGACTAAGAAATTAATTTCCATGGTAGTCAATCTGTTACAAAGTAACAGCAGTTGCTATGATAAGGGCATAACACAGCCTCATCACATTGAGAGAGATTAGGACAATATTTATTTACAACCACAAAATAAGTAATAAGGTTCTATTGAAAGATATAGCAGTTTTACGTTTTTAAAACTAATGTATGTTTGAGACAATTATTTTTAATTTTATACCAAGTGGTAAAAGCAAAAATGGTTTGACATGTGATTTCAAGAAATCAAAACATGTACAGGACTGCAAATCACAAGGCTGACAGAACTGTCAAGCTGGAAGCAGCATGTAACAGATTGCATACATCTTTCACTTTTCTCTAAGAATTGCTAATAATTTCAGGCACAGAGAATAAGTATGTGACAAAAACAAACATCAGAAAGCTTTCTTAGAGAAAATACATATGTTTCTTAAAATGTAAAGAAAATACAAATGTTGCATAAAATGTGAATAGCATTCACATATTGCAACATTAACTATAGGAGCAAAACACCCAACAAATATTTGCTCAAAAATTAAAGGATCTTTATATAATTTAAAAAACTCTTAGTCACTATACCTAGATTTGATCAATGCAAATTCTTATGGCCTATGTACAATCTACAAAATACCACTCATTAATTCTTTTATTTATAAATAAGTAGCATCTACTCTACATAAGGGATCACATTGGACACCTGAAATATATTGACAAACATACAGAACTTGCATTTATCAGGGGGTAAATGATAATAAAATAAAACATCTATGAGTAAATTATATAGCATATTAAAAAGTTGTGAGGAATGTCAGGAGGGATGTTGAGGAATCACATGCAATTTTTAAAATTAATTTATTTTAATTGGAGACTAATTACTTTACAATATTGTAGTTTTTATTTTAAGGGGTTCTTGTTCTCCTTGAGAGGATATCAATGGAGCAACAAGAACCCATTCAGTAAACCTTTCTAGTGTTGAGAGAGCAAACCAAAAAGGTTTCTAGAAGATATGGTAGACAATGGAGCAAAGATGCTAAGGCAAGGAGATCATGGCAGCTGTGGCAATCTGAGCAGGCAAAAGAAAGGTAAGAAACACAGTAGAAACATGAGGAAATCCTGAGTATACGTTGTATAAGTCGGGTTAAAGATTTTGGCTTTGACTTTGAATGAAATTGGGACAGTTGGCACAGAAGAGTGAGAGCTGGAGAAGAACTGAATGGTGGCTGTTTAAGAGAAAGAAAGGAGTCAGAGGTGGCTCCAAGGAGGTTTCTCTGTTGGTTTGTGTGCTTGTTTATTTTAACCTGGGTGGCTCTACATTCCAGATTCTTCCATCTCAATTTGTGCCTGTAATCCAATATAGTACAGCTTTTACTCTGAAAGTACTTAGTTTGAATGATAAATTATATGGTTTTCTTCTGGTCACTGAAATACTGGCAGGAAGCAGAATTTTGAGGAAAGGTCAGTAGTTAAGTTTTGAAACTGTTCAATTTGATTTGTCTACAGGAGATGTGGAAAGAAGGTTGTGTAGGCAATGAGATACAAGTCTTTTCTTTCTGCTAGCTGTATTGAGATATAATATAATTGATATACAAAACTATATAATTTTAAGGCTTAAAGCATAATGTTGTGGCTTACGTATATTGTGAAATGATGACTATAAAAGTTTGATTACATCCATGTAGCTCTCATATATCTAAAAAAAGAGAAACTTTTCTATTTTCCTTTGTGATAAAAACTCTTAGGATGTACTCTCATACAGCTGTGTAAATTACAGTCACGTGGTACATCACATCCCCAGTTTTTGTTTATCTTATCCCTGGAAGACTGTACCTATTGAAAAGCTGGTTTTTAACATATTCTTGTGAAAAATGCTGCACATCTTTCCTCTCAGTCTAATTCAATAGTTTCTTGCTTTTTGACTTTGTGGTAGTATTTGTATACTTCAAGGGATTTTTGAATGATTTGGAAATTTTGTAGCATGTGCTGTGACACTGCCTCATCATTTTAAATGATTTTTTTACACGCAAATCTAGAAAACTTCAGAGTTAAGGTCATTAGCATTGCTGGTGGAAGACAAGACAAACTGTTGAAATATTTTGTCAAAACCTCCCAGTATCTTTCCAGTTAGAACAATATCTGTGTTCCTTCCACTGCCCTATGGGGCCCTCCAAATTGTGACACCAGTTACCTCTCTCACCAAAGTCCTGCTGCTATGCTCCTCACTCACTCCTGTCCAGCTTCCACAACCTCTCAATACTCCTAAACACAGAGTCTTGAATCTTTGCACTTGATTTTCCGTTTAATCTTAAAAACTATTCTTCTTGGTGGTGCAGTGGTAAAGAATCTGCCTACCAATGCAGGAGACACAAGAGACATGGATTGGACCCCTGCATCAGGAATATACTCTGGAGTAGAAAATGGCAACCCACTCCAGTGTTCCTGCCTGGGAAGCGCCATGGACAGAGAAGCCTGGCGGACTGCAGTCCATGAGGCTGCAAAGGAATTAGACATGACTGAGCAAACGTGTACACCGACTATCTGCCCGGGGTAGAAGAATCACTTCTTTCCAGTCTTTTAGAGTCATCTCTGGGGGCGCACGGAGTCGGACACGACTGGAGCGACTTAGCAGCAGCAGCAGCAGCGTCATCTTCTCCGTGACTCTAATCCCATTCTATTTAAAATGCCCTCTCACTTGCCCAGCACGCCATTACCATTCCCTGATTTGTTCTTGTCATTTATCTTCATTTTTCAAAGAGACATTATAGCCTAGTTGTTAAGAGCATGCACTTTACATTCAGACCATTTGAACGTAAATCGAGACTCCACCACGCAAAGGGTCTTGTCCCATGTTTTCTTCTTTCTACTCATTAGCACATGGATGACATTTAAAACTATCAGACTATATCAGATTATCTAAAAGGCAGAAAGGATACAAAGGGAAGAGAGCCAAAGACTGAGTCCAAGTGCAAGAATGTGAAAGAATCAGTGAACTGGCCAAGGAAGGACCAACAGAAAGAGAATAAACTGTCAGTGGGGTGGTAGCAAGACCAGCAGAATGTTTCTGTCTTGGAAGTGATGTTAGGACATTATAATAAAAAGAGGGTAACAACACTGTGCTAAGGAATTCATAGCCGCAGAGGTCATGAAAACCCACTCCAGTATTCTTGTCCGGAGAATCCCATGGACAGAAGTCTGCAGTCCATGAGACTGCAAAGGAGTCGGACATGACTGAGCGAATGAGTACACCAACTATCTGCATGAGGTAGAAGAATCACTGGCAGGGTACAGTCCATGGGGTCAGACATGACTGAGCGACTAACATTTTCACTTTCAGAGAGACTAAATGTTAATTGTGGCTGCCAGACAGATAATATGAAGATTGAGAATTGACAGTTGGATTAATAACATGAAGATCACTGGTTTCCTTTATAAGAGAAGTTTCAGTGTCATGATGATGATGAAAACTTGATTAGAGCAGGTTTAAAGCAGAATAGGAAAGCAAGATGTTATACATAGGTTCCCTCTTGACCTAGGGTGATAAACTTGAGCGATTCTAATAACAATCTTACAACTTAAATCACTCTGAATACTTTCCTAATGCAAGAAAGTTAACTCTTTTAGATTAATAACTACTGATCTGCAGCACACCCCCCCTAATAATTCCCTTTAAGTATTTTTTTAGTCTTTTTTACCTGCCTTGTTGAAGTGGCAATGTTGAAACTATGGTAATAAGAAGTTTTCTCATAAGTTAACCATAGACTTTGTGTGGTTTTTCACATCCTTAGCATCCTCTACCTAAAATCAGACTTTAGGGAGTAAAAACATAAACCATCCTTTTCTAGTCTAAAATAAAACACAGATATTTGATATTTTGTTTTATTATTTATCTTAATTTTGTTATTTTAAAATATAGATTTTGATAATTAATTTACAGTTTTGGAATAAGTTCATTTTCTGAAGAAATTTACAGAAAAAAATGGGAACTGGGAAAGAATAGCAGTGAGTAATGAGTAAGCCATTTTGTAAAAGTCAAAAAGATTTGTATGATCTGAAGAGAAATGTGATTATTAATTAAACCTCTTGGAATAAAAACACATGATTTCGTAACCATGGTGTTTTAAATCTAAGATTCCTTTTGAGTATTTTTGAGTATTTCAATTTGTTTAAACATTGTTGTTCAATCAAATACTTCAATAAGAAACAAATGTGTCATATATTGTTCATCTAATATTGTTTCAACTTTTGTACAATAAATGTTTAATACTAGTATGAATATTTAATAAGTTAAATTTCCAATGACAACATTGCAAGTATAATAGATTTTAATTGAAAAGACATTTTAGTTGTTTGGGTTATTTCTTATAAATATTTAAACATATAAACCAATTTTGATACAGTGTAAAATCTGAATGATACATGATAACTAAATAAAGTGTTTCCAAGGGCCAAAGAAATTTGTTCCATAGATTTCAGGCACTGTAGTTAATTTAGATGGTGAAGAATGGAAAGATACCGTTAATTATAGGTACGCATTTTCCTTGATTAGTATTTTCTTTAGCTCTTTATTTTTGTTACTTTTATTTAAATTATTTATGTCTTTAAACAATCACTACATGAGTTGGTGCTACTGCACAATTCAGTTATTACTAGGCAGTGAAATATCATAAGAGAGTCCAAAAAAATCATATGCTTGATTTAAAAATAATTTTATAAATGCATGTTTTATAATTAAAGATTTTTATAGAAATATGTGTGCTTGTTTACCAGCTGCACAAAGCTGGTAAACAAGCACAAATAACTTCCATTAACCTATATGAGGTTAATTATCCTCATTAACCTATATAAAATAATTAGACTATAGAATAACATATAGAATTCATGTTCAAAAGATTTATGAATTGTTATTAATATTCACTTGCATACTGACATTGACAAAAATGTTGAAACAAATTAAATTATTCCTTTCTTCTTTAGCTATTCCTCTTGTCATCTTTACTTCCTATCAACCCTTTTCCTACTACCAACATTTATAGCTACTGCAAAACACTTTTGCCTTCTACATTCCTTTCAGTTCATCTGTTCTTAATATTTCCCTAAATCTGTAGAACCTTCCTTCATGTAAAATGTCTAATAGTCTGTTTGATATGTTGAAACAAATTAAATTATTCCTTTCTTCTTTAGCTATTCCTCTTGTCATCTTTACTTCCTATCAACCCTTTTCCTACTACCAACATTTATAGCTACTGCAAAACACTTTTGCCTTCTACACTCCTTTCAGTTCATCTGTTCTTAATATTTCCCTAAATCTGTAGAACCTTCCTTCATGTAAAATGTCTAATAGTCTGTTTGATTTTTCACATGTCCTCCTTTTAGTTGGTAATAATTGAAAAGGGATAGGTAATCTTATTTACACCAAAATGTTAGTTGTTTGGTGAATATTTATAGCTTAATAGCTGCGATCACTATTACCAACTATATATTGTAGCTTGAAAATGATGATGCTGTACAACATGAGAAGCAAATATTTGTTTCTTTTGTTTTGTGTATACCTTATTATTAGTGTTCAGGGAACAGAGAGATGTCCATGGAAAGACTACTGTTTTCAGGGAATGGGAAATCTTTATAGTCTAAGCAGACTGTTTTAGTCAGGATCCTCTGGAGAATCAAAACCAAAATTATATATATATATATATATATACACACATATATACAAAAATGTGTATATGGGCTTCGCAAGTGTCATTAGTGGTAAAGAACCTGTCTGCCAATGCAGGAGACAGACACAGGTTTGATCCCTGGGTCAGGAAGATCACCTGGTGGAGGGCACAGCAAACCACTCCAGTATTCTTGCCTGGAGAATCCCATGGACAGAGGAGTTTGGTGGGCTATNTATATATATATATATATATACACACATATATACAAAAATGTGTATATGGGCTTCGCAAGTGTCATTAGTGGTAAAGAACCTGTCTGCCAATGCAGGAGACAGACACAGGTTTGATCCCTGGGTCAGGAAGATCACCTGGTGGAGGGCACAGCAAACCACTCCAGTATTCTTGCCTGGAGAATCCCATGGACAGAGGAGTTTGGTGGGCTATGGTCAAACAGTCACAAAGAGTCAGATACAACTGAAGCTATGAGGAGATTTACTGTGGAAATTGGCTCATTGGATTTTAAAGTCCTCGAGGTCTGACAGTACACTTTCTGCAAGCTGGAGAACCAGGAAAGCTGGTAGTGTAACGGAGTCCAGGTCCAGAGGCTAGGAGCTCTAATGTCAAAGGACAGGAGATGATAGACAAGCCAGTTTAAGAAGAGATATTAAATGCATGCTTCCTCCATCCTTTTGCTCTACTTGGGCCTTCAACAGATTGTATGATGCCTGCCCACACTGGTAAGGGTAGATCTTCTTCACTTACTCTATTGATTCAAGTTCTGATCTTTTCCAGAAATACCCTCTCAGATACCCCCAGAAATAATGTTTTACCAGTTATCTGAACTCTCCTATGTCCAGTCAAGTTGACACATAAAATAGCCATCAAGCGCACATATGTTTTCAAAACTAATATCATTTGTAGTCATGAGTTTTCCTGTATCAGCAAATCATATATACTATTATTTAGTTACCTTTTAAATTTTAAGCCAACTCATTATTTGACTTCAATATTTATTTAGTATAGGAAACATATATCACAGAGGTAATGAAAATCAGTCACTTGCCAAGTAGATAAATATTAAAATTCATTAAAATAAGGTAGTAAATATTAATATTGAAAATATTATTCATGCACTACCTAAAATATGACAGACACTGAAAAAATGAAATAGGAATTCATCTACCCTCTCTTATTTAAAATATAAGCAGTCTTATGACAATCTAAAATAGCAAAAGATCCTTTGATATGAATACTTTTTTAAAACTTGTCTTCTCTCTCTCTCTGTAAATCTTACAGAAAAAATGATAGTAAAATAAAAATTAACCAGAAGAGTAATTGGAGAGAGGGATAATGACAGATACCAATGAACTTTGTAATATTAAAACAAATCATTGAGTGAAAATCCTTATAAATCTGCTAAAGAAGGAACTCAAATAAGAACAAAAGTCTCCAAAGAAGCAAATAGTTTGTATTGATTTGTACTTTAGAAATTTCAGGAGTTGAAAGCCTTGAATGAATTATTCTTGCTCCTGTCTAAAACTAATCCTTCCCCACATGGATTGGGTGGTATCACTATTCTACTCAAAAAGAGCAATCCAGGATTTTTCTCCTATATCATCAATGCCTTCTAATCTACTGAACCCTTTTCATCACCATTCCAATATGTTGTAATCACTACTATCTGAAAATGTAATAAAACAAAATTTTAAATCTTCTCTGTTCCAATTCTTTATTACCATCTATCATTCAATTTCTTTGTTTTTAGAA
>SJYX01000505.1:281749-325417 GCA_006410675.1 Oreotragus oreotragus
GGACACAACTGAGTGACTGAACTGAACTCAGCTGATCTGTTTCTATTGGTTTTAACAGCATTATAGAAAAAATGGGATTAAAGGATACTTATTTACATTAGTTTGCTAGGGCTGCTATAGCAAAGTACCACAAATTGCATGGCTTAAACATCAGAACCATATTGTCTTGCAGTTCTCGAGGCTAAGATCAAGGTGTTGACAGGCTTGGTTCCTTCAGAGGGCTATGAAAAGGAATAAGTCGCATGCTTCTTCACCCAGCTTCTGGTGGTTTAATGAAAATCGTTATGGCTCTTGGCTTATAGAAGCATCACCCAAATCTCCACCTTCATCTCCCTGTATGTATATCTGTCTCTTTACATGCATTCTTTTATAAGGATACCAGTCACACTGGATTCAGGGCACACCCTGCTCCAATATGACCTCATCCTGGTTTAAATGATTATATCTATAAAAACCTATTTCCAAATAAGGTCATATTTGGCAGTAGTTCTGAGGATTTCAGTATCTAAATTTTTGCAGTACATAACTCAACCCATATTTTCATTATCTTTGCATACAAGACTATATAGAGAAGTTAAATAAATGTATACTTTAAACTAGGAGAAATTGTCATACATTTGTCTAACACCTTCACTGTAAATCCCATAAATGAGGTTAGGGCTTACATTGCTAGGACACAAGAATGAAATTCAAAACAACATCATGACCTAACAGATTTATAGTTGGCAGATTTTTAAAAAATCTAAATTCCTCATTTATAGGAAAAACTGCAAGTCTTCCTTCTGGTTTGTTTCATTTAGGATGTTTCATTTAGAAATATATTCCAGAGTTATAAACTTGGATGAAAATATACTATTATCTGTACCTTTAAATTACACATTCATAATATGAATTATCAGTTTTCATAGTTTATACTTTCATCCTGTGTAGATCTATACAAATAATTATAAAATTCTTTTCTAAAGTTCAATTTTGTATATATATAAAGTTTCCTTTCCCCTCTTCAACGTTTGTATAAAACTGACATTATCCTTTTAAAGCACAAAGTACTTTAGTGATCATTTTTGTTGTTTCTATTTACCATGCTAGAATTTTGCTATGTTTCTTTTCCATGTCTCAGCTTATTTTTCATATTTGCTTCCTTTCTCTTCTGTTTGCATTTGTAACTTTGTTCTTTAAGAGCTTTATATGTCAGTTACTCATTTTCATTATTTCAATAGGCTTTCTTATTATTCATTTTATAGTGTGTTATCTAACTACCTTTTCCCAAATTATGGTGCATACAGTTTTTATCTCTTAAAGTTAAGATACACTATATTTTTTAGACTTCTTGTATAAATTTTAAAAATAAAGAAGCAATGACAAAAAGCAATGTAGAAACAAATATTGTATCAAATAATATAATGTGGACTCCTTAGAAAATCAATTACAGTTTTTCAAATCACATAAACATAAATCACAACTTTATTATTTTAAATGTCTCCTTTTAGTATTAACAGAATTATAGCTAATAAAACAGAATCCCAATGAGCACTGATTTGCATTTTTACCCCCTTTAAAGATCAGCTCTTGTCATTATAAGTCAATCAAAAATCAGCTTAAGCCTCTTGACATAATTGGAAGTTTCAAAGTGATCTGAAGAACACGATTTTCTGTTACATATGTCAGAGCTGGATGGAAAAAATGCCATGGGAACAGAAAGGTCAAGGGCTAATCCACTCCAAAGTCATTAAAGATCATATTTAAATTGCTTCGGAAGCTTCAAGGTTTTTAGAGCCATCATCAAATTCCCTACCAGGACAAGGTGCCTCTGACATGACAGCTGCTCTGTACAGGAAAGGAAGCAAGTTCCTTTCTCTGTCAAGCTGAAATGGATCTTTTGGCTTTCCAAGTTTATTTTGTTATGCATACTTGTATATCACACAACTTTAGTTAAATTTTAAAGCAGAAGTGTATTCTGTGTTATGAGGAATTTTTTTTTTTTTTTTAGCTAAATGAGCCTACTCAAATTCCATTTGACAAAACTGTATTTGAAAAATTAATTGTGGCAGTTTGGCAGTTTACACCATGCCATCATATTAAATACTGAAGTAAAGGTGTTCCCCATTTATCTTGAGTATAACACCAGATTTTGAAGACCTAGGACAACAAAGAATTAAGAGAATTAGAGAACTAAGGCTGCAATATGAAAATGTTTTTCATAAATCATCCAGATAAGATAATTATTTCATTTTCACTTAATTTTGGCAATGGAAACCTATTTTATTATAAACATTGAATCATAATCATTTAAACTTGCTACATGACTACTATAATCAAAACCATATTGAACAAACATGTATACATATCCACAATACCCCTCATAAATTGGTGGAAAATTCACAATGTATAGAGAAGTTCAATCACTATAGTATACACCTAAAATTTATATATTGTATGTCAGTTATACCTCATTTTAAGTAATAAATGTACTTTCTATTGGATATTCTTTTTATATGTATAATATGTCTCAAATTTTATAAATTTGCAAAGTGGAAAAAATGAAACTATGGATGATATCAAGTGTTGATTAATGTAGGAAACTGAGAATCTTAAAAACCAGTGATGTCAACTTGTATAAAGTTTGCTAATATGTATTTTTATAAAGATATTTGGTAGCTCTGGTAAAATGTGGAATATGCACACATTTGACAAAGCAATCCTACTTGAAATATTTTTCCCTTCTGAAAGAAATGCAATAGTAAATAAGAATATATTATAATAGTATTTATTACATCATTATTTAGAGTGAAACAGTAATGACCATTATTATACAAACTGAATAAATTATTTAATATCCATATTATGGAGCTATTGTACTTTTAAAAATGTGGGTTAGATTTGTAGATACTGACCTGAAAAGCAAGTAATTACAAGATGTTTAGAGGAGAAAAGTACAAATTGTGTTTCCATGTGTCTAATGAGATGTCGTTTTCTAAGAACAAGGTGGGGTTGTGGCAGGCAGTGGCAATATGTAATGGTGTGTATAGCGACAATTTCGGGGAAGGCAATGGCACCCCACCCCAGTACTCTTGCCTGGAAAATCCAATGGACGGAGTAGCCTGGTGGGCTGCAGTCCATGGGGTCGCTAACAGTCGGACAGACTGAGCGACTTCACTTTCACTTTTCTCTTTCATGCATTGGAGAAGGAAATGGCAACCCACTCCAGTATTCTTGCCTGGAGAATCCCAGGGATGGGGGAGCCTGGTGGAGATGTGTATAAGAGACAGACAATTATCCTTCAATTAAAAAAAAATAACTAATTTGGAGCCAGACTTCTCCTTGGCTAATATTCTAAGTAATAGCAGTAGTGAGAAGCCATTCTGTAACTAATTCTTTCCTCTTCAAAATTTAAAACCACTGACTTTAATTCAGTAATGCTTTTTCCTGATCTTGGTGTTTCTANTCTATGGGGTCACACAGAGTCGGACACGACTGAAGTGACTTAGCAGCAGCAGCAGAAGCAGCGACAATTTAAGAACAAATTTATGCTAAGTTTTAAGTCAAATCACATATGAAATACCTAAACATCTGGCTTGGTTTAACACTCTATATTGCTGTCATGCAGACATTTTGTTTAAGTATTTAATGTTTCAGACAGAAGAAACACAGGAGTAAATTATTCACTTTGAGTTTACTGATTTTAAAAAGGAAAGTTCAGTTCTAAAATAAGTAATAGGTGACTAGAAGTACTTCCTAAATTTCAACTCCCCTGCTAATATCCAGAAAAAGTAATATACTTCCCTTCACCAATATCTCTGATCAGAAAAGAAGGAGTGAAATAAGAGAGAATTTGATGCACAGTCCAAATACAAATTGATAGTATGATTCCTGTTTATGAAGTTATCATTTTATCATTTCTAAAGTCATTAAATGGGATATATTCATAAGCAAATTCATGGTAACTAGATATGCTACTTTTCAAATAAATAAAATGGACTGAATGTTCCCCTCAAAATCCATGTATTGAAGGCCTAACCCCCTAATATCCCCTCAAAATCCATGTATTGAAGGCCTAAACCCCTAATATGACCCCTATATGGAGACAGAGCCTTTAAGGAAGTAATTAAAGTTAAATGAGGTCATAAGGTTAGGCTGAAATCCAGTATAACTGACGACTTTATAAGAGGAAGAAAGAGACAGCGGGATGTACATACACAGAACAAAGGCCATATGAGGACAAAAGGAGAAACCAAGGAGAGAGACGTCCAGAGAGATTAAACCTTCCAACACCTGGATCTTGGCCTTATAGCCTTCAAAGCAGTGAGAAAATTAGTATCTGTTATTTAAGCCACCCACTCTGTGGGAATTTGTTATGGCAGCCTTAACAGACATGTATACATATATAACATGCTATATAATAAAACCTGTTATATATGTTATTATACAATAAACAATTGTTATACACACACACATATACACCTGCTAGGATTGCCTTAATGAAATACCAAGGTAGCCTAAAGAAATTTATTTTGTCACCATTCTGGAGACTGCAAAGTATAAGATCAAGCTAATATGTTTTATATTTATATAAAAACTCAGCAATGTGTAAGGTTACATAAAACCATCTAACCATATTTGTTAAAAGGTACAGTGTGATATTCAGGTGGAAATTTGTACCCTAACCCATAACATCAAGAAAATGTTAAGATACATTGTGCATAGAATTTGGACGTTCATGCTGTGAAAGAGGCCAACATTATACAATTATTTTCCTTATCTTCCTTCATCCACATCATGTTCTTCCAGCCACATCTGTTCTGAATGGAGAGAATGTTTGCTACAAATGATCACAGATTTATGGTCCTAGAAAAATTGAGAGGTCTACCAGGAGGCCAAGTCATTTAACCAGCTGTTCCTGGATCATGTTTTATTACTTAGGATTAGACCATGATGATACAAAGCCATTTAACAAGTCGCTCGATCCTCAAGGAAAGTGGAAACTAGCTTAAATGATCATGAATCAACCACTCTAATAAGGAATTAAATTTCTTTGGAATATCTACTTGGAAATCCTCACTGGGGATAGTTATAAGGAAAAAAAACACATGGCAGAATGACATTTTTGACAAGGACACATGACAGATCATTTTTCCTGAAGAAATATTTTAGAAAGCAGTAAGTTTATGTAGAGCAAGAAAACATGATTATAGTAAAAAGAACACTAGACAGAGAAACTCAGCACCTGACAACTTGTATCTCTAGATCATGTAAGCTCCGTAAGGGTGATATCACCCTTGGTGTAGGAGTGGGAGCAGTTGATTCTTGGGGAAAGTGAAAAAAATTTAGAAACTGTAGTGGTTTGTGGCCCTCCAAAGGACCATAGTATATGAACAGTCTTATAATGTATATCTGTAGTATTACAATTTCATGGCGGTGGGGGGAGGGGCAATTAGGAAAAAGTAGTCTACAAACGTTCCTTAGAGAAGTGATTGTTAAAAAAAAAAATCAGTTAAGAAATGTTGCTCTAAGTAAATTGTACCATGTATGTATGAAGATAAAGACTGAAAGAGCTGGATCTGTCAGCTCCCAGCCTCTTGAAAAGGAAACTTGACTACCCTGAACTCATAACTCACCAAATTCCCAGCCTGATATCTCCAAACACTCCCAACTCCTTCAGAGTTACAGAAGGCATATATTCTCTTGGTTTCCTCTACCTCCTTAGTTCTTGCTTTTCTTTAGTCACTGTTCTCTCCTATATCAACCAACGTGTAGACAGAGCTGCCTCACAAGATTATTCAAACCAGAATAAGCATATTTTTAATATGCACAAGCATTTGTGAGTCTGGTAGATTTTAGTCCAAAGCTGGTCATAATAGACGAGATCACAGAGTTTAGTGGACAGCAAACCACATTAATATGTATATCCTATTAGTTTGTTTCTTTAGAGAACTCTAATGCATCATCACTTATTCCAAAATGACATCTGTAACATTTCTAAGTGACTACAATATCCATATAGGTTACGCTTTTATTTCTCCAGATTTTGAGTCCCATCATCTTTTTCTCTCCAGATCATCTTCTTCATGCAACTTCAGTCACTTACTTCAACAGTCATAAACTAGGCTTGTAATTACCAGTAGCTGTATACTTTCTGTAGTTTTAATTCCAAGTATTTTCAGTTTCTGACCATTTCTTTTTTCCGTTTCTCTTCTAATATTCTGACTGCAAAAATACTGAGACCTCCATCTCATTGATACTCTTACCATTTCACTTTCCTTCACCCCTCTTCATGCCTTCTCTGGCCTTGTAATCCAATTTCTCTTCCATGGGAATCATTATCATGTTTTCCTGGCAGAAAAATTTTAACTCCTTCTCATCTCATGTTTGTAAAAGACAAATAAACAGAAACCTCATTAAAATAGACTTGGGAGACCAGAAGGGGGAGCTCTCATGCCCTGTGAGATAGCAGAGCCCAACAGGAAGGGGAAAGTTCTTTCTTAGCAAGAACTTAGTGGAAAACCATGAACTCTGTTTGCTTTCTTGTTTATAAAAATATTCTCCTTCCCTGGCTGTGGGCAGACTTACTGTGCCTCACTGTGGCTGCAGACCCTGTATTGCAATTTCCTATTGATTCTAAAAAAATTATCTTCACTGGAAAAATAACTGGAAGTCTGTTTTTTTCAGATCAATAGATCCTACTATCCCTATTAACAAGGAAAAGTACAAGCCTTGTTAAATATAACTTTATTATTTCTCTATGCTAGTACTAACACAGCTAAATATGATTGTAAAAAAAAAACCCACAACTAATGATAAATCATCTCATTTTAAATTGATGACCATTATCCTGGTGAAAGCCTTTTTCCTGCCTGTTAATTCTACTTTTTTTTTTTTTCCATTTCATTATATTATCTGTTCTGTTACAACTTACTCTTCCTTTCCATTTACCATCCTCTGATGATGATCTTGCTTTCTACTGAGAATGCTGAAATTCAAGAAGGAAATTTCTCTGTTTTTCACCCCTAAATCTAGCCCTTTACATGTGTATCCCTGTATTTTGCCTTTCTTTGATTACCATGGATAGTTTATCTTCATCTTTGAGGATGAATTTTCTTCATTTCTATACTCTTATTGCTTTCCATCCACAAAGGACGTGACCCAAAATGAAGGACTGTAATTTTCACGAGTATTTCTTTTTTTATGAATATATTAGTATGTAAATATATATACAAATATTAAGCAAATATCTTTGTTTCCTTTCCTCTTTTACTCCTAAATCACGTATCTTGAGTTTATAACATCTTTAAGTATTGTTAATCTTACATCAGATTTCAAACTATGCAATATCAAGATATGAGTAAATCTTATTCAAGGACTTTACATCCCTTTCTAGGGAAGGGATTAGTGCATTTTCAGTTGTAAGCATGACAGTTGTATCATGGTAGATGGAATTATGACTTTGTTAATGTCTTTATTTCAGGACCATGTCTGGTTTAAGGAGATGCATATAGGTAAATGTTGACAGGGATGGACTTGTGATTTTATGTGTTAACCGGGGGATGACCAGATGGCCCATAAAATATTATTTATCTGTGTGTCTGTATTTCTGAAAGAGAGCATTTGAATCGGTGAACTAGTAAAGGATTTCCACTCACTGACGTGGGCAGGCATTATTCAATCCACTGAAGGCCTAAAAGAAAATAAAAAGGTGGAGGCAAGGTAAATTATCCTTCTTGAGCTTTGATGTCCATTTCTTTCTGCCCTTGAACATCAGAGCTCCTGGTTCTTGTATTAAATGCTTCTGGACTCCAGGACTTATACCAGCTGTCCTTACTTTGTTCTTAGAATATTGAACTGGAGCTAAGTTTCACCACCATCTTTTGGTTCTCCAGCTTGCAGATGATAGAGTCTGGAACTTCTTTGCTTTCATACCTGTGTGAATCAATTTCTAAAATAAATCTTTATTTGTCCTTATCTCTTTCTCCTTCTCTCAGATAGACAGATAGATAAATCTGTATATGGAGAAGGAAGGTTTTTTATATATACTGTAAATATACTATACTATATATAAATATTTTATATAAATAGTTTACATTTATATTGTTGTTGTTGCATATACATTGTTGTTGTTCAGTTGCCCAGTCCTATCCGGCTCTTTGCAACCCTATGGACTGCAGCATGCCAGGCCTCTCTGTCCCTCACCATCTCCCAGAGTTTGCTTAAGTTCATATTCATTGCATCAGTGATGGCATCCATCCTCTGATGCCCTCTTCTCGCTGCACTTGACCTTTCCCAGCATCAGGGACTTTTCCAATGAGTCATCTCTTCAAATCAGATGACCTAAATATTGGAGCTTCAGCATCAGTCCTTCCAGGGAAATATTCAGAGTTGGTCTCCCTTAACATTGAATGGTTTGATCTCTTTGCCACCCAATGGACTTACAGGAGTCTTCTCCAGTACCATAGTTCAAAGGCATCAATTCTTTAGTGTTCTGCCTTCTTTACAGTCCAGCTCTCACAACCTCTGGGAAGACCATAGCCTAGACTATATGGACCTTTGTCGGCAGAGTAACGTCGCTGCTTTTCAACACACCGCCTAGGCTCATCATTGCTTTCCTGCCGAGAAGCAATCATCCTCTGATCTCACGGCTGCTGTCACCGTCCACAGTGATCTTGGAGCCCAAGAAGAGAAAATCTGTGACTGCTTCTACCTTTCCCCCTTCTATTCGCCATGCAGTAATGGGGCCAGATGCCATGATCTTAGTTTTTTTAAATATTTGGTCTTAAGCTGGCTTTTTCACTCTCCTCCTTCACCCTCATCAAGAGGCTCTTAAGTTCCTCTTCGCTTTCTGTCATTAGAATGGTATCATCTGCATATCTGAGGTTGTTGATGTTTCTCCCGCCTGTCTTGAGTCCAGCTTGTAACTCATCCAGGCCTGCATTTCTCATGGTGTGCTCAGCATATAGGCTAAACATACAGGTGACAGCAGACAACCTTGTCATACTCCTTTCTTGATCTTGAACGAATCAGTTGTTCCATAGAGAGTTCATGTATAGCCTTTTGGCCCTGTTTCTCTTGAGAACCCTGACTAATACATATAACTAGATTTAAAAAATTATCCCCAAGATTATTATTGTAAAATAACCATTACACCTAATGACTCTATGGATTAGAAATTTAGACAATGCATAGCAAAAATAACTTGTCTGTACTCCAAAATGTCTGAGGCTTCAGATGAAGTCCTGAAGTTATATACTAGAAATATCTGCACATTTATTGATGCTAATCAACAAATGGGGAGACTTAGGTCCTCAGTATATGGCTTTCTTCTTGTGGTTTTCCCAGAAAGGATAGGTTGAACTTACTCACAGTGGAGTGGCTGCCTACCCCAGATGATGTATGACAAAAAGAGCAAGGAAGGAAGCATCCATATCCTTTTTATGACCTAACCTCAAAACTCACACAATGTCACTTCCACTAACTCTCTTGGTTGAACAGTTTTAAAACTCCCACCACACTTAAAAGGAGGGAATGCAAACACACTTCTTCATGGAAGAAGTATCAAAGTTACACTGTAAGAAAAGCAGATGAGATGAAAATTACAGTTGTATCAGTTAGAAACTACAGTCAACACATTTGCCTGTATGGGTTTATCAAGAATTTCCTTGTTCTCTGCCTATATACTGATGAATCCAGCTTGGTGTTCTTATTTTCTGTAGTTCAAGGTGAAAGCCAGTCACATGCATAATATTAGACATGTGGTTAGACCTATTCTAACAACTACAACATATATATTTGTTTAACAATGTGTGTGTGTGTGCACGCATACACACACTCAGTCACACAGTCGTGTCCAACTCTTTGTGACACGTGGATTGTAGCCCACCAGGCTCCTCTAACCATGGAAATTTTCCCAGCAAGGATACTGGAGTGGGTTGCCATTTCCTCCTCCAGGGGATCTTTCCAGCCCAAGGATCAAACCCATGTCTCCTGCATTGCAGGCAGAGTCTTCACTGCTGAGCCATCAGGGAAGCCCATGTTTATATAGGTATGGCATATATATACATATTTGGCCTGTATCTTTAGTTCCTGACACAGAACTTCTAATCCCGTGTAATTTCCTGAGTGAGAAGAGCATCTTCTGTTCTAACCAGGAGACTCTTAGCAGGCTTCTAAACAGACAGCTTCAAGATGAGGCTTGGTCACTAGAAAGACCAAACCTTGATTAGAAGTCTAGAATTTTCAGCCCCATTTTCCCAAGAGGGCAAAAGATTGAGTTAATAATTAATCATGCCTGCATAATGAAACCTCTGTAAAACAAAAAACAAAAACCCGAACAATGGAGTTTGGAGACCCTCTGGGTTGGTGAACTTGCCGAGAGGCTGAAAGAGTAGAATGCTAGGAAGAGCATGAAGAACCACACCCCTTACCCATACCTTGCTCTATCAATCTCTTCATTCACTGTTCTGAGTTGTATCCTTTATAATAAACCAATAATAATATCTAAAGTGACTTCCTAAGCTCTGTGAGCTGTTCTAGAAAAGTTTTGCACCTGAGAAGGGGTCATAGAAGTATCCATTTGTAGCCAGCTGATTAGAAGTACAGAAGTTCCAGATCTTATGAATGGTGGCTGGAGTCAGTAGCAGCTTTGCTGGACTGAGCCCTTAATTATGGGGTCTGTACAAACTCTGGGTAGTTAGTGTCAGAATTGAATCAAATTGTTGGACACTCAGTTCTTGCATGAAGAATTGGAGAACTGGTTGTTAATGATGAAAAGCACTGGAGAGTGTGTGTGTGTCTATATGTGTATACATATATACATTCATATACATAACACATATAAAATCGTACTTGAAAAATATTTAAGAATCATTTTTGAACATTCTCTTTCTACAGTATCAACAATAGATAAATTTCCCTGTCAGATGATAAAGAATCTGCCTGCAGTGTGGGAGATCCCTGGGTTGGGAAGATCCCCTGGAGGAGGGCACAGCAACCCAGTCCAGTATTCTTGCCTGGAGAATCTCATAGACAGAGGAGCCTGGCGGGCTATGGTCCATGGGGTCACAAAGAGTTGGACACAACTGAGTGACAAAGCACACAAGCACAGAACTTTATGTGGAGATTTCTCAATTATTATAAAGGTGTTTCTCAACATGAATGACCTCTTTACCAGAAAGGTATTCCAAACTAGCTTCCAAAATTGAAAACTAGCCAAGTGACAGCTACCATATCCTTTTACTCAATTTATTTTGACAAGATTAACATTTCCAGTTCTCTAATCCATACTTCTTCTGCTAGGGTTACCCTCTTCAACTGCCCCCTCTGGACCTATCCAGATTTAACCCAAAACTTACTACAATGCTACAGACATGGTTTGACCAGAGTCTGCCATGTAACTGAACCTCAGTAAATGGGTTGAATGACTGCTATCTGATTTAATACTTGGAGCAATTTTTGAGGTATGTTTATTATCTTCATTTTATAGATGAAAAGGAGCACATATTTAATCTTATTATACTTTAGTTAGTGAGAGACAAACTAAACCCCAGTGCTCTCTTAATTTTCTATAAAACCATGATCCCTCTCCCTCAGGCTAGTTCTGCAGCTGTCCTCCACTCTTATGACTGAGGGGCAACCTGTTACTGATCTGTGAAGCATCAAGATTCTGCTGCCTTCTTGAGTCTGTAGTATTTTCCTTGCTTTATCCAATAACACATAGCCATGTTTATCAAAAAACTTAAAAGTGTGGATAATCAATAGCCAAATCCATTTCACCTGCCTTTACTAATCAAGATTGTTTTCTTTGCTGCTGCAAAAGACTTGCATATCCTCCAAGCAGCTTGTTGTTACAATAAGACAAGACGTCTGCCCAAGTTGTTTTCCAGGAGCTTGGAGTCAGTTGTGTGTAGTTTAAACTGAGTTAGGACAGTACAGGACCAAATTTATAATTTAAAGGACAGTGCAGCACACCCAGTGGGGGTGTGCTGCTGTTCACTCCGTGACCTTTTAACATCAGAGGGCCAAGAACTCCATGCTCAGTTCAGTTCAGTTCAGTTCAGTCGCTTAGTCGTGTCCAACTCTGCAACCCCATGAAGCGCAGCACGCCAGGCCTCCCTGTCCATCACCATCTCCCGGAGTTCACTCAGACTCACGTTCATTGAGTCCGTGATGCCATCCAGCCATCTCATCTTCTGTCATCCCCTTCTCCTCCTGCCCCCAATCCCTCCCAGCATCAGAGTCTTTTCCAATGAGTCAACTCTTCACATGAGGTGGCCAAAGTACTGGAGTTTCAGCTTTAGCATCATTCCTTCCAAAGAACACCCAGGACTGATTTCCTTTAGAATGGACTGGTTGGATCTCCTTGCAGTCCAAGGGACTCTCAAGAGTCTTCTCCAACACCACAGTTCAAAAGCATCAATTCTTCGGCGCTCAGCCTTCTTCACAGTCCAACTCTCATGTCCATACATGACCACAGGAAAAAAACCATAGCCTTGACTAGATGGACCTTAGTCGGCAAAGTAATGTCTCTGCTTTTGAATATGCTATCTAGGTTGGTCATAACTTTTCTTTCAAGGAGTAAGCGTGCTCAGGTGCTGCTAAATGTCTCCAAGTTTTAATGTGCAGAGACCTGTAGCTTAATAATGCCTGCAATCACTGTCCCTTTGTCCAAACAGTTTTCCCCACATTCCTCATGCCTCAGACCACCCTGATCCTTTATTCTTTATCCCATAAATGCCCTGAGCCCCTTGTCTTTAGAATGGCTGACCTGAGACTTATCTTCCCATCTTCTTTTCGCCTAAAATTTTGGCATCTCAGAATTTTGGTTTGCTGTTTATCAAGTTAAAAAAAAAGAAAAGAAAAGAAAAGAAAAAACCTGTTTGGGTAACAGACTATTGGGATGAACATTAGAACAACCTACAGTAGGAACAGAATGATAGATCACCACCACGTTTGGGAATAGAAAGTCATAGTTGGTATGTAAACTCTGGGGTGTACTTGGATCAAGGTGCTTAACAATGTATTAGGTTTAAAATTATTAGAGAATTAGGTAATTATATGGCAAAAGAAAAGAAACTATCCACTTAGAACTTAAAAAAATAAAAAAGGAGGAGGGGGTGAATTAGCAAAACTGAAATTCCCCAAATTAGGCTCATCACCAGAGCAAGAGTTAATTGAAAGTGACAGACATTTAGTTCATACTGTGGGATAGTTATAGAGAAGAAAAGGTGCTGTGTTCCTTCTATGATCATAATACTTAATGATAAAATAAGTGAAAATATAGCTATAACTGAAGGCTCAATAAGGTAAGTGCTATAATAGAGGCATATGTAAAGTGCTGTGGGGAGTTGAAAGAAAGGTCAATGCCAAATAAGTCACCAGAATAGAAACTAGATTGACAAAATAATATAGCAAATTTTGTTAGCCAAAGAGCAGACATTTCTTCCTGACTCTGGGGGAACTGTTCATTTGTAGGGCAGCCCTCAAGAGCAGCTTAACACTAAACAGAAGCAAGGCCAATATTAAATGAATTTGAGGGATGAAACAGTTTTCCGCTCCCAGGCTTATAATTTAAAGTCACTATGGGGACTTTGAGGCTAATCTCGGTGGAACAAGTTCAGGAGCTGTGAGCAGAAGACACATAGAGAGGGGGTATAGTAGCAGCAGCAATTTCTAGTAAACAGATTCTGAAACTAGTATTTAGGTAATGTCTTGGGACCAAATTCCAGCCATCAGAGGTATTTTATGACTGTAATATATTAAATTTACTTACATGAGAAGCAGCACAGGTGTGTCTTGAACTATAGAAAGGAAAACAACCTCCTAAAAGTCATAAGGGGGTGGGAGAATGCATTTTTGTATTTTTTTTCCTCTCAAATAATGGAAATGTGCCTAAGGCCTGGAAACCCTTAGAGTAGGAATGACGTAGCAAAATTGACAAACTGGACTGTGTCATTTATTTGCTAAGTAGAGCTTAAGTTTTATGGGTATATGTTGTTTTCTTCTATATTCCATGTCTTTAGTTTGACCAACTAACCTGATGTTTTAAGATATTTCATTCTGTAATTCTTAGTTATTTAAATATTATTTTGAATAAGAGATAGATATGTAACAAGTTTTTATGGAACATAGGATCTTTTAATCATAAAGCTTTAATAAGGGCAGCCTCAACTGATTTTCCAAGTTGAGAAATAAAGTAGCCCCTTCAACCTATTAATCATTTTAAGGTTGATCCTTGTTTTGTTTTTCTAGGAAAAGATGAAAGCCTGGTCATTCCAGGCATGTGACATTGTCGACAGACTTTTCAGCACTTCTCCTAATTTATGGCTATTCAGTGGGAACTGAGAAATACTCAGGTGGCTGTTGGTAGACTTCCCAGTGATTTACTTACAACATCTGCCATCTGCTCACATAGGCTCCATTCAGCAGCCTACATCTCATAAACGATGTCCTCTGGATTTCCTTCTCTTGAGCAAGTCAGTATTAGCTGACACTGCCCCTCAGATAAGTACTGAAAGAGTCTGTCTCTCAAGATAATTATAATGAATAAATTCAGTTTTCTGAATCATATTTAGCCAAGTAGCTAATAGAAAAGGGAGTGACATGGGGGTAAGAGAGTGATAAAAGAGAAAAAAAAAAAAAAACCCAAAACCCTACTGCAGAATCTTAACACTTTGGATTTCATATCCACCTGTGAAATCCAATAGTTTTTTTTTTTTTTTTTTTTTTTAGATCAGTTTCCAACTTTACATCAAGTTGGCAGTCTTAAAAGTTGTGTCTGCTCAGATACATGCATATTTCAGATAGCCTATGAGTTTTTCAAAGGCATACCATAATGAAACCTAAAGCAAGTTTATAGCTGTTTAAATGAAACAATGCTTTGATTGTTTTTGAGGTTACAGCAAACATTTTGGCACAGAATTAACCTTCTTAAACAAGTGAAACACAAAAAACTCACTATAAATCTTTCTTTTATATTATTATGTACTTAACCCCAAGATATTCTTGGGACAGGAGGCCGGCCTCTAATTCTATCTTGTGCCAACCTTGTAGCAGCATGATTTTCCTCTTTCCCATAAGGAAAATGCAGTACAGCATTGAGGTCAGACCCTGGGTTGGGATCCTAGCTTTGCAATTTATTTGCTGAATAACATCAGGCAAATCATTTAACTTCTTGATCCTCAGTTTCCTCACCTGTAAAACAAAAATAATTTACTTATTTCATAGGTTTATTGTGACAAATAACTAAATAGATGTGAAGTGTCTGGACAGAGCTTGGCACATAATTAATGCTGCACAAGCTATTATTACCCTTATGTCTGACATGAGGGAAAACTCACATCACACAATCTTTGCATCATGTATACACATCATACACACATCTCCTTCAAACACCTCTCTTCTTTTTTGGGCTCTTCTCTTGCAGCTTCTTTTGAGTGTCCCTAAAACCATTGACCTCAGATGGGGACTCTAACCCATGGGGCTGGGACTCAAACCCAGCCAAAACACATGGTCTTCCAACTGAGACCTCAGACCTGGTTTCAGGACCTAATGAGCCTCAGAATCTTGATGTTTCATTGCAGAAAGAATTGAGTGAGAGATAAAGTGATAGGTAAGAAGCGGATTTATTTACATGGGAACACACTCCATATACAGAGCAAGGGCCATTGCAGTGGGTGAGTGTGGCAGTGGCGAAATGTGATGTGGTTAGTTTTTATGGGCTGGGTAATTTCTAGACCTAATGTGTGGGAGGATTATTCCAACTATATTGGAGAAAGGCCGGAGCCACCATCCACTTTTTGGTCTTTAGATGGTGCATTGGAACTGTCATGGTGCCTCTGGGTGTTTCATTTAGCTTGCTGATTGAGGATCAAGGTCTAGTGGAAGTTAACTTGTCTGCCATCTTGGACCCATTTGATTCTAATCAGTTCATGTTGTATCCTTGGGCTATGCCATTCTTTCATAAGTTGTTCCCTGCCCCCTTCCTTCCTGTTTCACCCCGACTGTTTGGTCCCATTTGGTCCTTACTAGGCTCACTTGCTTTAGCCCACTTTGTCCAAAATTGCATCCCACACCAATGACCTCTTTCCATCACTCTGCTTCTCACACAGACCTTAGCTTTGTCTCAGCTTCTCCAAACTTGTATCCTCTCACTTTTACTTAATTTTCTACCTGAAAGTATGTTTACTCTAAACACCAAATTTGCTTCCTCTCAGTAAATAAAAGACTTTCTATAAGTCAGTATCCATTATTCCAGAAATGTGAGTTAGGAATTATAAATAAGATTTTTTTTTTTTATAATTCAGGCAATATGTACTACCATTAATGTGATATATGATTTATTTTCATAAATATATTTCACCATCCAGTAATTTGATACCATTGAAAAGACATTAAATATATGAATACATTAGCAAGTGTGTGTTCAGTATATACAGTCTAGCAACTTAGCGTAGAACACTGAAAATGCTCTTATACGCCTGTTCAGGCTACTTAGTGTGTAAAAGTCATGACTATAATCTGCAGTTAACTTCAGCATTTGAGTATAATAGGTAAAAATACATGAACTTTATAAAAACGAAAACAAGATTACGGGTATATGTATATTTGAACAAATTTATTCACACAGTTGTATTTGGTGGGGTTTTCGTGTAGATAGAGATATAGATAATGTAATGTGTTTGCGTCCTCAGTCACTTCGGTCTCATCAGACTCTTGGTGACTATATGAACTGTAGTCTGGACCCCTCTGTCCATGGGATCCTCCAGGCAAGAACATTGCAGTGGGTAGCCATACCTCCTTCAGGGGATCGCCCCAGCCCAGGAATTAAACCTGCATCTCCTGCATTGCAGGTGGATTCCTTACCCACTGAGCCATCCAGGAAGCCCATAGATAAGATAAACTAGAAAAAAAATAATAAAGTCATTCTCACATAAGTTTTCAATGCTTCCCAATTCAGGAAATAGTGAAAATTCAAAATACTTAGCTAGGTGAATATAAAGAAAAGATTATCTTTTTTCATTTTGATATTTTTTGGTCTGAATGAAATGGTAAGCTAATTAGTACTGAAACATTTAAAACCAGCTGTTAAAAAAAAAAAAAATCCTCAGTCATTCTCTACACACATCACTCCATACCCCCACATCCTCCCACCCAGCCACAAACACAGTCAGTTCAGATTTAATTTGTAAGTTTCCATCACCTGGATTTTTATTATTCTAGTGGTCTTTGCATTTGCTTACACAGATCTGAGGTTTTCTGTTTCCAATATAGTCTGAAAAATGTCAATGCTAGTAACCATTTTCTAAAACCAAACTGTCTGTCTAGAGCTGTATGAAGCTGTCTTGCATTTTCTCTTTTCTGAAGGCTTGTTCTACTGCTGCAGCTAAGTCGCTTCAGTCATGTCCGACTCTGTGTAAACCCCTAGACGGCAGCCCACCAGGCTCCCCTGTCCCTGGGATTCTCCCGGCAAGAACCCTGGAGTGGGCTGCCATTTCCTCTCCACCTACTGCTTCTGTACTTACTAAAATATCATAACCAGAGGTAGGAAGAGGATACCATTTTACAAGGAGAGGGTAGTTGGCAAAATTGAAACACACTCTCATCAATTTTATGATTATTGACATCATATTCAATATCTTGGTCCTTCAGCTGCAGAGGTTTAATTATTTCATTTGTAGTAGAAGTCCAGGCTTGAAAGACAAAACTGAGTGATCACAGGTGCCAGAGATCACTGTGTGCCTCAAAAGGATTATCTTGAGGTCTGCTAGAATTCAGTTGGCATGAAGGAATGTGGGACTTCCTATGAAGCAGAGGAGGGAAGATCCCTACCCTCAGTAAAGAGTCATGGACATGGGGCTGGTGTGGGTGAGAGAATTACGTCTGTTGCTCACAATTTCTTCTTGTCTCATCTTCATGGCATATTCCTGAAGGATGGCTGAACATATGTAAGATAACAGAACAGAGAAAAACAACCGGCAGCATTTTTGTACTTTATTCTCTGAGTGACTCTCCTGGGATGAGGTGGTGGTATAAATCCCTGGTGGTTTCACGGCTGGTGGAATGTGGCATTGGCAGTCTGAGGTGTGTCCCTGCAGTCCCAGCACGATCGGTGGGGACAACTGCAGTCTCTGAGAACAGTATCACCACAGGAAGCCAGACAGGTGGAGTGGAAACTGTCAGATGCTGCATTGCTCATGAGTATGAAAGAAAAGACTGGTGGAGGGAGAGAGGAAAGAAAGGAAGAAGAAGAAGAAGAAAGAAAACACAGACATGACAGAAAATGCTATACAAGAATCAATATTGCTACTTGCAGAAAGATATAATGCTATTGCTTTTGAAAGGGTTTTAGTAGTAATTTACTGTTACTACTTTTCCTTCTGTGTAAGATTTTGCCCTAAAAAGTTAAATATGAAGGTCACCAAATAAGGAAAAAGAATGTAAATTAGAAACTTGGAAATTACCTCAGCTTATGCCCCCCTTTTTCCTTCTAAAAATTAACTCATTTTCTTGAACTCACTCACTCTTTTATAGCTATGTCTTAAAAAGGGATGAAAAGCTATGAAAAAGAGAGGGAAAAATGTCTCCCCCCCCGCTTCATTTTCACTCTTTCCAGAAGGGAATCACTATTTTCAGGAGCATTTTCCTATGAGAGTCATGAATCATTCTGGCCTACTTTGAAGAGGGTTCTCATGATATTCTTTATGCCCTAGCAACGATATTATAAATATTTGTTGCATATTTTATAACATATACAAATATTTGTAACAAACATTTGATATTATAAATATGCAAATAATTTAGTATCCTAAAGTCTTCTAGTTTAATCCATTCATACCTTGATGTATTTCATGGACTTATTTAAATATAATTTAAGCATATCATATTTGCTAAAAATTGAAGTTTAAAAAGGAGCAAAAATATTGTATGTTTTAAAATTAAAACACCAAAAGTATCAGTTTCCCCTAGTGATAAAAATGTGAGTTTTAAGATTTTTTAAAAATCCAAGTTTTATGACATGTTAAAATATATTACTGTAACAAATTTAAAATATAAAATTGACAAAGTAAGCATTTAGCAAATAATGAAAATTCTTTAAATATAAACTGTAGTCTATCAAAACTATTTTTCTACTAATATAAAATAAATCATGTAACATAATTTCAAGTCTGACTAAACTGTCACTTCAATTTAAAAATGACATAGTTCATAGTGTATTTTAATATGAATCACTCAAAGAAAACAGTATTGTCCTTTTTATATGATCTAGAAAGAACACAACCAAGTAGCCTTCTACTTATGTTCCTTTGTTAAATATAAGGTAAAATCCCCCCCTCCCCAGATATTTGGTTCCCATTTTTAAGTTAAACCAGCACTCTGTGGAGTTGGTTCTTTTTTACCAGCAGGCATTATTCCTTGATTAAAGGGATGAACTGGGGGGGGGTTGGGGTCCCATTCTATTTCTCTCACAATATAAGAAATAGAAAAGTGTGAATGTTGCAATTTCAAGCTTGTAATGTCATAAACCAAGTTCAGTAAAAATATGTACTGAGAAGCATCTGTCTGCTGAAGACAGTGATACATAACACAAATGCCTAAGAATAAATACAGCAGATCCCCAGCTTCTAAAGAAGAATCAGACAGATACTAAATTAACTATAATAGAAAAAATAACCATTCAAGAGTTGTAATAGGATTACTAAAGCCAGGTCAGGGGCTCTGAGTATGAATACAGTTGCATCAATTTTTAATCTGACTCAGTAGATTTTTTTTTTTTCCTTTTCCCTCTATTCTTCTATTTTGTGTTCATCCTCTTTTTTTTTTCCAAAGATAAAAATGCAATATCCGGTTTTCATTTCAACTGATGAAAGTTTGGGCAAGATCTTTAAAGGGAATATAAGGAAACTGAAAACTTGGGTCTGTTATTGTGGTGTGTGTAATACACTGTGTTCTTGTTTCTTAATAATGCTATCCTGACAAGTTAAAAAGACAATGACTACTGTTCTACATGTTCAGCTTCCAGGTGGAAATGGCTCTGCGTATAGCAGTAATCCTAAAGCCTAATGTTTTTGCCCAAGTGCTTTAAAACGTGCACGCTGTACTAACATGATTATTCAGCATGGAATGCACTTACCTGCTCCATGAATTTTTTAGATGCCCCTTTCTTTCAGAATGCACTTATGCACAGTTTGTGGAGACTTATGGATCTCAAGGGATAAACACTATATGCTCGAGAAAAGAGTCTTGAATGACTGTGGCATAGAATCTCTGATCATTTGTTTTCAGTTACTCAAAGAGAAAAGATAGTTTTAGCAATTCTTGATGGAAAAAAACAGATGATTTCAGTTAAATTTGTTTTACAATATGTGAAAAAAAATATATGTATCACCCCAGATTTCCAGAGAGCACAAAATTCTTTGAAAAGTGACCATGTTCTTCGCTCAGTTGTGTCTGGCTCTTTGTGACCGCATGGATTCTGGCCCACTAGTCTCCTTTGTCCAAGGCACACTTCAGGCAAGAAATTCCCAAACAAATTCAGGTGGGAATTTGTTACAAGATAATTATTATCTACTTCATAAGCAGGAGAGCCTTGGTATGGTGTGTTTTTGTATGTGTGAGGGTTTATTGTGCTCAAAGACTTTCTTCCCTATGTCTAAGTTAGAAAATCCAAATATCCTTTTCACATCCATGTGTGGTCTGGAAAATTATATAGACTGGATTGTGCAAATATTGCAATATTTATTAAGTTCTTGCCCTATTTACCCCATCTGATTTTTATGAAGACCTAATTTTTGAAAGAATGTGAAAACTGAAAAAAAAAATATAAATTATAAAGCTTAAATTTTTGATGGATAGCAATTAAAATTTTTTATTAAGTATCATTATATAGCAACACCTCTAAAATTAAGAAAGCAAGAATACTGGAGTGGGTTGTCATTTCCTACTCTAGGGGATCTTCCTGACTCAGGGGTCGAACACTTGTCTCTTGCAGCTCCTGCATTAGCAGGCAGATTCTTTACTGCTGTGCCACCTGGGAAGCCAGAATTAAGAAAACAGTATATCAAAAAAGTTAGCAAAGGTTGAACTGAATTTTTTTTTAAATCTCTGCTTTGCAGTGTGAATACATATTCCATCCAATTGTATTCAATGTGGATAATGAATAATAGTGTACACATCATAACCTAAAACTGGCATCTTTACCTCAAAAAAATTTCTCTTTTTCCAATAAATTCTGTAAAGTAAATATGTAAACGAAAAACAGAGAATAACTTACCTCCATGGCCTTACATGGCTGAAAGGAAGAGAGAAGAGGTGAAAGGAAAACCTAGCAACAGATAAGGAAAAACAGAAATACATGGTAAAAGGGGTATTTTGCATCCTTTTCTCCTGCAAAATTTATGTTCCTGAGGAAAATATCAGAAAGAGAAAAGAAATTGAGCTTGCAAAGCAAGTATGAGTTAGAAATATTTGGATTGAGCAGAAAGAGAAATGGATTCCGATGTGACTCAGCCTTTATCCCCTAGGACACTCACTTCCTAGTGGTTCTTTGCTTTTGTCATCAGGCATTTCACTCTAGTCTTTTTCTTGAACTCCTAAATCTGTAACACTGGTAATTTCATTTTGCTTCTATATAGAGCACATCATAGCCTTTCAATTATAACTCACTAATTAATAAATTAATAAATACTAAAAAGTTACTATGGGCAAGGCATCAAAACATATAAAACAGACATAGTCTCTGCCCTGTGATTTGTGATTTTACAACTTATGAGGGGGGGAACACAGCCCTAAAATAAATAATATCAAAGATAATAGATGGGCTCACAAAGGTAGCATAGAAGTTTTGGTATGCTTCACAGAGCAGCCTGACTTAGTCTGATGCATCAAAATAAGACTTCTCTAAGTATTGATAGTTAATCTGCATCCTAAATGAGAAGTGCCTGTTAGCTGAGTTATTCATGACAGGGAAGAAGAGAGGAGATTGTATCCAAAGGTTTGGAAGGGGAGAAAACAGTATGTTCAACAAATTAAACAAAACTGTAAATAAGAGAATAAGCAAGTAGATAGCTTGAAATAAGTAAGGGGCAAGAAAGAGACAGGAAAGGGAGGACCTTGTAAGTTTTGCCAAGAATCCAGCTGAAAAGCATCAGCAAGCAATCATCCCGGTGTTTTAAGATGGGGAACAATATAATCAGATATGCATATTTAACAAAAAATTATGGAAACAATGTGAGCACCAAGTGAAAGTAGATTCAGAGAAACCAGTTAGGTGACTAATATAGCCATTTATGAAGAGGTTAGAGCTTTCAGCAAGGATTGTGATAGTATGGTTGCAAACCAGAGATGAAAGAAGAGCGATATTTTGGATCTGATTAGATGAGATCAGAGGAGGGAAGTCCAGGGTTGTTTAGGGACAGGAATATTCAATTTGACATGCCTGTGAAATGTCTAACTGAATATGTTCAATGGGCAGTGGATTGATGGGCTGAAGCTCCGGCGAGAGATATGGGTCAGAGAGATATCCCTTTGAGAGAAACATGACAGTGACAGTAATTGAAGCCACCAGAAGGAATAAGATTGTCAAAGCAAAGCATGTGGAAGAAGAGAAAAGAGAATAAGGTAGAGCCACGATGGGCTCTTCTATACAGGATTACATGTAAGAGGCGATGCCAGGAAATGAGAATTTTATTTTGCAATGGTCAAAAACTTTTGCAGCTGAGTAGTATATGAGAAGAGTATTTGATAAGGTGGTTATTTTGGTTTATAAAGATCAGTAGGGAAATGGGAATATTTAAAAAGTAGGACAAATGCTGCAGTGTCATGAATGTCCAAGAAAGAGGCAGTTTAGAGGAAAAAAAAATGGACAAAAAAAACATCATAATATTGGCAATCAATAACTAACAGTTTAAAATGCTGCCCATTCTAATCAGGACTACCCCATATTTTCTTGTCAAGGCACACACTGCAAATGATAATATCAGTGTGGCACGCTTTGATCAAGGAAGCTGGACTGGGAGCAAGGAGATTTGAGAGAGAGGAGCAGAAGTAAGTGTTTCGTTCCTTGCATGCCACCCAGAAATTCAGCCTAAATAAAAAACATTAGTTTCTCTAATTTTAACCCATTCTGCCACCAAGTCCACTCTGATGTACTTTTATTACCTGAAAAACTAGATTTGCCTCTTCGTAAATGTAGAGCAAAAAGACACAACCAAGCCAAAGAAAGGCAGAAGGGAGGATTTATTACTTGCAGCAAGTAAGAAGAACACCAAGGATCCTCCCCAAAGCTATGTCTCCCCCAACAGCGCAAATTAGGGAGGTTTTAAACTAAGGGTACGTGCATATTCATAAGGTGGCTTGAGTGGTATATTCATATTCATGAAGGGGCTTGAGTAGAGGAGAAATCAGCATAGAACTGGGGCAAAGGTCTACAGAGTCCAAACTGTGATTGATTGAAGTCACAAGGGTCAGAAAAAATCAACATCATTATTCCTGAGGTTCCAGTTGAATTAGTGGTTGAGTGCATCAGGCTAATCTTTACCCTTGAAACAAAACTGGGAGTCTTTACAACTGATCTACTTTTCTTTGCTGTTGTTACTTCTTTTGACTGATAAAAGTCCTTTATTCCTGTGGTTTTTCATTCCTATGTCAATAAAGTCAGGCCTGGTTCTCTGGGGATCCTATCTGCTTACACTTTTGTTCACTTTTTGTACAGGGATGACTGTCCAAAACCCTGAATGAAAAATGAGCAGAAACTTGTATTCCTGTAAATCCCCAGACATATTTAAAATACTTCTCTATTTTAATTGTCTCCTCTTCATCCTGTTGGTAAGGAAGAGATTCTCTTCCTCAGGCCATGGGGATGACTGAACACAGGACACCCACCACTGGGCAGATGAGATGGACAACAGCTGATTAGTTCCATGTACTCATAGCCTGGGAGAGACAGTGTCACACCACTCAGGGCCGAGTGGGTTTGTACCCTGTACCGTAGGAGGTAGGTTTATATTAATAGTATTAGGATCAGTTCAGTTCAGTCGCTCAGTCATGTCCAGCTATTTGCAACCCCATTGACTGCTGCAAAGCAGGCTTCCCTGTCCTTCACCAACTCCCTGAGCTTGCTCAGACTCATATCCATCAAGTTGGTGATGCCATCTAACCATTTCTTCTTCCTTTTGTCCCCTTCTCCTCCTGCCTTCAATCTTTCCCAGCATCAGGGTCTTTTCCAAGGAGTCAGCTCTTCACATCAGGTGGCTAAATTATTGGAATTTCAGCTTCAGCATCAGTACTTCCAATGAATATTCAGGACTGATTTCCATTAGGATTAATTGGTTTCATCTCCTTGTAGTCCAAGGGACTCTCAAGAGTCTTCTCCAACACCACAGTTCAAAAGCATCAATTCCTTGGCGCTCAGCTTTCTTTATAGTCCAACCCTCTCATCCATTCATGACTATTGGAAAAATGATAGCTTTGAATAGACGGACCTTTGTTGGCCAAGTAATATCTCTGCTTTTTAATACGCTGTCTAGGTTGGTCACAGCTCTTCTTCATTCGGGGAAGTTTGTAATTTCCTCAGTCTGTCTCGCCGCAGCCTTGTTATAGCTCAGTTTTATTGGCAAGCAGAGGAGAATACATTCTCGAGGCGTGGGGGCAGGCTGACCCGAAAGACGCAAACAGAAAGAGAAGCCCCAGTCCTGCTAGGCTTCCTCCGTCTATGCATTTGTCTCCTCCCCTCTGAGCCTGCCCTATGTAAATCGGGCTATCCAGGAGGGCTGTTTGTTTTACCAGAGGTCCTCCCTCCGGTCCTTGGACCTTCCTTTGTTCTATTTTCGTGGGTTTTTCCCTTCTTTGTGTTTTAGCCACCACTATTTTGGACTCCTTTTTCCTATTCTAACTATCTAACACTTCCAAGAAACAAGCGTCTTTTAATTTCATGGCTGCAGTTACCATCTGCAGTGACCAAAAAAAGTCCGTCACTGTTTCCATTGTTTCCCCATCTATTGGCCATGAAGTGATGGGACCAGATGCCCTGATCTTCATTTTTAAGTATTAGGGTATGGTATTCCATTTCCCATGGAAGAATGGTTGGTTGGTTTGAATAATTCCAGCAGTTTATAAGGAATTGAAGCCCACTACTTAGAGGTAAGTATAAACTTGATCTGGTCACTCTGATAAGGAGGTTGTTTGGCTAGTGGATCTTATTCACAGGAGCAGAATGGGGAGGGAAACTTGTGGTTAGGCCATCTAAGTCCCTCTTATTTTTCCCCAGATGTCAAGGCAAACATAATATCGTACCTAAATTTTAGGCTTTATGCCACATTCTCCTGAAAGTCCAGAGAATAAAATTTGGCTACATGAATTTGAACACTGAATATCTCTGAGTATTCTGAACTCTGAACACTGAGTAGGGAACTCCCTGTGTCTCTCTCACTCCTATTTTCCTCCCCAATCTCCATGACTATTTTTCAGCATAGAATAGGACGTCTTAGACTCAATTGTTTATTTTCCATAATGTGAAAGACTGTTTTGAGCTGAGCCCTCCAGGCGTAGTTCTGAAAATGCTAAAAGAGAAGAAGGATTTAGAAAATTCTCTCTGAAGATAGAAGCCTTGCTTAAAAGCCTTTTGTTGAGCCCAAAAGGTCAAGTGCCCATCAGACCCTGCCCTCCAAAGGCAAATATTAGAGTATTTATTGGAGTGAGGATTTGCAAAAACAGGTTTTGTGTGGGAATTAAAATGTATTTCTCAACTTCAGAATTATTTGCCTCTTAGAATTACTATCTTAGTAAAGAATCTGCCTGCCAGCACAAGAGACAAAGTTTCAATCTCTTGTTTGGGAAGATCCCCTGGAGAAAGAAATGGCAACCCACTCCAGTATTGTTGCCTGAAGAATGTCATGGTGAGAGGAACCTGGCAGGCTACAGTCCATGGGGTTAGCTTGATATTTCTCAACTTCAGAATTATTTGCCTCTTAGAATTACTATCTTAATAAAGAATCTGCCTGCCAGCACAAGAGACAAAGTTTCAATCTCTTGTTTGGGAAGATACCCTGGAGAAAGAAATGGCAACCCACTCCAGTATTCTTGCCTGAAGAATGTCATGGTGAGAGGAACCTGGCAGGCTACAGTCCATGGGGTTGCAAAGTGGCAGACACAACTTAGCAACTAAAAAATAACAGCAATACTTTGTTATATGTTTAGAATATCTGCTCTATCCATAAGTTTTAAACACTTTTCATATAAATACAATACATCTCTACTATTCATACCAATAATCACTTTTTTTTGGTCTATAGCCTTGGACTTTTTTCCCCGCTGAATGAGTTTCAGGTCTTAAGTGACTTGTGTAGATGTCTCTGCTGCCCTCAGGGCTGGAGCTTATAGGAAGAGCAGGAACGTGAATGGTGTGAAGTATTAGGTTTGGAGAGAAGCAGAGGTGGGCCTAAAGAATTCAGTTTGGGGGGTATTAATGTTGAAGTGTGATGGGACACCAAAGAAAAGGCCTAGCTTGAAGTTCCAAGAAATGGTCAATCTTGGAAGAAAGGATCAAAAGCCATCAGTTTGCAAACAATCGTGAAAACCACAAGTGATTCATGTTCTCACCAGAGTGCATACAAAAGAGAAAGATGCTGGAGCCCTCAGGACGTGGGAGGTAGACTGCCTGCATCTGTATTACTGAGAGAGAATACACTGGTCACTTTGCACACTTTGCAGAATAATCCTGAGTGAATACCCTGTCTCAGAAATGAAGTTGCTTATATTCATTTGCCCTTGCTACTTTGATGTTACATTTTGGTCACCATCTGTCTGGAGTTTACCAAAGGAAATTATTTTTTTGTATGTGCCTCTGAACAAGTGTTAGAAAATGATAACAAACTCTCATAGTGTTCTGCTCTTCAATCACAACCCAAAGCTCCCAGCCTCTCACCCAACTCATATTTCTACTTTGATATTGGATAATCAGTGATAGTTATATTCTCACAATATTCATTACAAAAACAGTGCATACTCAGTATGATACACAATCATTCATTCCAATCCCAAAAAAGTCTATGCCAAAGAAGGTTCAACTCTGCTGCTGCTAAGTCGCTTCAGTCATGTTCGACTCTGAGGGACCCCATAGATGGCAGCCCACCAGGCTCTCCCTTCCCTGAGTGGGTTACCATTTCCTTCTCCAAAGAATGTTCAAACTACCACACAATTGCACTCATCTCACATGCTAGCAAAGTAATGCTCAAAATTCCCCAAGCCAGGCTTCAACAGTATGTGATCTGTGAACTTCCAGATGTTCAAGCTAGATTTAGAAAAGGCAGAGGAACCAGAGATCAAATTGCCAAAATTCACTGGATCATTGAAATAGCAAGAGAGTTCCAGAAAAACATCTATTTCTGCTTTATTGACTATGCCAAAGCCTTTGACTGTGTGGATCACAACAAACTGTGGAAAATTCTTCAAGAGATGAGAATACCAGATCACCTGACCTGCCTTCTGAGAAATCTGTATGTAGGTCAGGAAGCAACAGTTAGAACTGGACATGGTACAACAGACTGCATCCAAATCAGGAAAGGAGTAGGTCTAGGCTGAATATTGTCACCCTGCTCATTTAACTTATATACAGAGTACATCATGAGAAATGCTGGGCAGGATGAAACACAAGCTGGAATCAAGTTTTCTGGGAGAAATATCAATAACATCAGATATGCAGATTACACCACTCTTATGGCAGAAAGTGAAGAACTAAAGAGCCTTTTGATGAAATTGAAAGAGCAGAGTGAGAATGTTGGCTTAAAGCTCAACATTCAGAAAACCAAGATCATGGCATCTGGTGCCATCACTTCATCACAAATAGATGGGGAAACTGTAGAAACAGTGGCAGATTTTATTTTGGGGGGCTCCATCACTGCAGATGGTGGTGCAGCCATGAAATTAAAAGATGCTTGCTCCTCGGAAGTAACACTCTGACCAACCTAGATGGCATATCAAAAAGCAGAGACATTACTTTGCCAACAAAGGTCTGTCTAGTCAAAGATATAGTTTTCCCAGTAGTCATGTTTGGATGTGAGAGTTGAACTATAAAGAAAGCTGAGTGCTGAAGAATCGATGCTTTTGAATGCTGTGATGCTGAAGAATACTCTTGAGGGTCTCTTGGACTGCAAGGATTTCCAACCAGTCAGTCCTAAAGGAAATCAGTCCTGAATATTCATTGGAAAGACTGATGCTGAAGCTGCAACTTCAACACTTTGGCCACCTGATTCGAAGAACTGACTCATTGGAAAAGACCCTGATGCTGGGAAAGATTAAAGGCGGAAGGAGAAGGAGACAACAGAGGATGAGATGTTTGGATGGCATCACCAACTCAACGGACATGAGTTTGAGTAAGTTCTGAGAGTTGGTAATGGACATGAAAGCCTGGTGTCCTGCAGTCCATGGGGGTGCAGAGTCAGACACGTCTGAGCGACCGAACTGAACTGACAGCAGGAATCTTCATATAATGCCAATTTATGAATTAGGATAGACTAAGTTATGCCGTGGTTAAAAATAAAGCCTGAAATCTTAGGATTTTAGTAATAACAAATGTTTATGCTTTTGTCACAGTCTGTTGTGTATTGAGATTGACTCTATTTGGTAGTTTACTTAAAGCAAGTACCTAGGGATTCAGTCTTTTCATCTTTAAGCTAATAATTTAAATTCATGGCCCCTAAAGAGCATTAAGAAGAGGTGCTGGAGATAAGTCAGGAAATATACACATCAATTTCACCCTCTTCCTTCATCTTGCTCCTTGCCAGAAGCAAGAAATCTGGAATCAATCCAGCTCTAAGAATATGAAGTCATTCTGTGCTTTCAGGAAGAATTTGATAAGCATATACTAGCTAGTATATGCAACATATTTCCTACTATTTTTTTCAAACATAGGAAGAAAAATCTCAATATGTAGTATGGAAATTACTTATTAAGGATTACTTCATTAGTTTGAAAGCCCAGCCCTATTTTGCCCTCATACATTCTCATTAAAATAATATCATTCTCTTCCAGTTTCCTAAAAAAATAAAACTTTTCCCCTGTTTTCACCAGTAATATTAGTTTTCATTTCAGCTTCTCTCTTTCAGCATATAATTTGAGTATTTGCTTAGCCTTATAGTTTAATTTTTTGGAGAAGGCAATGGCAACCCACTCTAGTACTCTTGCCTGGAAAATCCCATGGATGGGGGAGCCTGGTAGGCTGCAGTTCATGGGATTGTGAAGAGTTAGACACGACTGAGCATCTTCATTTTCCTTTTTCACTTTCATACATTGGAGAAGGAAATGGTGACCTACTCCAGTTTTCTTGCCTGGAGAATCTCAGGGACAGGGGAGCCTGGTGGGCTGCCGTCTATGGGGTCACACAGAGTTGGACACAACTGAAGTGACTTAGCAGTAGCAGCATAGTTTAATTTATTCCCTTACACTTGAGGACAGAAGACTCTATTAGTCTCCCTTCTTTGAAATTTCACAGTTTACAAGTGGGAACTTTCCTATGGAGACTTGCCAAAGAGTTGATTCCTTAACCTCTTGGTCATTTTTCTTCGTTAAAGAGAATAAATCATTTAATGGTAGCAGTAATCCCTGCTGCAGTTTGCCAGAACCAAAGCAAGTGCGGGACCACATTCGCTCCCCATGGTTTTGAGGAAAAGAGAAAGACACTTAGAAGAAGGTGTTGAGGTTTATCTCACTCCCACTAGACTTTGCTGTCTGGGAACTGTCAGAAAATGAGCTACCAAATCAACTGTATTATGAATTTGAGATCTGAATTCCTGTCAGATCCATAAGATGGCAAGAGTCACCTGTACAGAGTGTGATTTCTCATAACTGAAAGTCTGTAAATTTTGAGTAAGGCCGTAGAGATGTATGCAGAANGCCCTGGAGTCCGTCGCCCAAGACCACCAAGACACAGGATCGATGCAAATAGCAAGAGGATTTATTGAACCGGCGCGCCGGGGTTCCGTCCTCCTTAAGCAAGGAGCGAACGAACCCCGATGACAGTTACAGAACAGTTTTTAAGCACAAAAAACCATATTGGGCGGGGAGGTATAGATATATCATGATTGGTCACAATACTGCTGACCTTTACAAGGATAGGCTTGTGAGGCTTTGGCGACATAATTCTGCGGATAACACACAGTTTACACAACTTGTTTTTCTGACTCTCTGGAAAGTTAAACCTTCCAGGTCAGGGTCTGTAAGCCTCCAGGTCAGGGTCTGTAAGTCACAAATAACAGAGATAACCTTTCAGTTGGCCTGGAAAAATCCCTAAATCTTACAGGTTACTTCCTCACAATACCAATAATCACTTTTTTTGGTCTATAGCCTTGGACTTTTTTCCCCGCTGAATGAGTTTCAGGTCTTAAGTGACTTGTGTAGATGTCTCTGCTGCCCTCAGGGCTGGAGCTTATAGGAAGAGCAGGAACGTGAATGGTGTGAAGTATTAGGTTTGGAGAGAAGCAGAGGTGGGCCTAAAGAATTCAGTTTGGGGCGTATTAATGTTGAAGTGTGATGGGACAACAAAGAAAAGGCCTAGCTTGAAGTTCAAGAAATGGTCAATCTTGGAAGAAAGGATCAAAAGCCATCAGTTTGCAAACAATCGTGAAAACCACAAGTGATTCATGTTCTCACCAGAGTGCATACAAAAGAGAAAGATGCTGGAGCCCTCAGGACGTGGGAGGTAGACTGCCTGCATCTGTATTACTGAGAGAGAATACACTGGTCACTTTGCACACTTTGCAGAATAATCCTGAGTGAATACCCTGTCTCAGAAATGAAGTTGCTTATATTCATTTGCCCTTGCTACTTTGATGTTACATTTTGGTCACCATCTGTCTGGAGTTTACCAAAGGAAATTATTTTTTTGTATGTGCCTCTGAACAAGTGTTAGAAAATGATAACAAACTCTCATAGTGTTCTGCTCTTCAATCACAACCCAAAGCTCCCAGCCTCTCACCCAACTCATATTTCTACTTTGATATTGGATAATCAGTGATAGTTATATTCTCACAATATTCATTACAAAAACAGTGCATACTCAGTATGATACACAATCATTCATTCCAATCCCAAAGAAAGTCTATGCCAAAGAAGGTTCAACTGCTGCTGCTGCTAAGTCGCTTCAGTCATGTCCGACTCTGAGGGACCCCATAGATGGCAGCCCACCAGGCTCTCCCTTCCCTGAGTGGGTTACCATTTCCTTCTCCAAAGAATGTTCAAACTACCACACAATTGCACTCATCTTACATGCTAGCAAAGTAATGCTCAAAATTCCCCAAGCCAGGCTTCAACAGTATGTGATCTGTGAACTTCCAGATGTTCAAGCTAGATTTAGAAAAGGCAGAGGAACCAGAGATCAAATTGCCAAAATTCACTGGATCATTGAAATAGCAAGAGAGTTCCAGAAAAACATCTATTTCTGCTTTATTGACTATGCCAAAGCCTTTGACTGTGTGGATCACAACAAACTGTGGAAAATTCTTCAAGAGATGAGAATACCAGATCACCTGACCTGCCTTCTGAGAAATCTGTATGTAGGTCAGGAAGCAACAGTTAGAACTGGACATGGTACAACAGACTGCATCCAAATCAGGAAAGGAGTAGGTCTAGGCTGAATATTGTCACCCTGCTCATTTAACTTATATACAGAGTACATCATGAGAAATGCTGGGCAGGATGAAACACAAGCTGGAATCAAGTTTTCTGGGAGAAATATCAATAACATCAGATATGCAGATTACACCACTCTTATGGCAGAAAGTGAAGAACTAAAGAGCCTTTTGATGAAATTGAAAGAGCAGAGTGAGAATGTTGGCTTAAAGCTCAACATTCAGAAAACCAAGATCATGGCATCTGGTGCCATCACTTCATCACAAATAGATGGGGAAACTGTAGAAACAGTGGCAGATTTTATTTTGGGGGGCTCCATCACTGCAGATGGTGGTGCAGCCATGAAATTAAAAGATGCTTGCTCCTCGGAAGTAACACTCTGACCAACCTAGATGGCATATCAAAAAGCAGAGACATTACTTTGCCAACAAAGGTCTGTCTAGTCAAAGATATAGTATTTCCAGTAGTCATGTTTGGATGTGAGAGTTGAACTATAAAGAAAGCTGAGTGCTGAAGAATCGATGCTTTTGAATGCTGTGATGCTGAAGAATACTCTTGAGGGTCTCTTGGACTGCAAGGATTTCCAACCAGTCAGTCCTAAAGGAAATCAGTCCTGAATATTCATTGGAAAGACTGATGCTGAAGCTGCAACTTCAACACTTTGGCCACCTGATTCGAAGAACTGACTCATTGGAAAAGACCCTGATGCTGGGAAAGATTAAAGGCGGAAGGAGAAGGAGACAACAGAGGATGAGATGTTTGGATGGCATCACCAACTCAACGGACATGAGTTTGAGTAAGTTCTGAGAGTTGGTAATGGACATGAAAGCCTGGTGTCCTGCAGTCCATGGGGGTGCAGAGTCAGACACGTCTGAGCGACCGAACTGAACTGACAGCAGGAATCTTCATATAATGCCAATTTATGAATTAGGATAGACTAAGTTATGCCGTGGTTAAAAATAAAGCCTGAAATCTTAGGATTTTAGTAATAACAAATGTTTATGCTTTTGTCACAGTCTGTTGTGTATTGAGATTGACTCTATTTGGTAGTTTACTTAAAGCAAGTACCTAGGGATTCAGTCTTTTCATCTTTAAGCTAATAATTTAAATTCATGGCCCCTAAAGAGCATTAAGAAGAGGTGCTGGAGATAAGTCAGGAAATATACACATCAATTTCACCCTCTTCCTTCATCTTGCTCCTTGCCAGAAGCAAGAAATCTGGAATCAATCCAGCTCTAAGAATATGAAGTCATTCTGTGCTTTCAGGAAGAATTTGATAAGCATATACTAGCTAGTATATGCAACATATTTCCTACTATTTTTTTCAAACATAGGAAGAAAAATCTCAATATGTAGTATGGAAATTACTTATTAAGGATTACTTCATTAGTTTGAAAGCCCAGCCCTATTTTGCCCTCATACATTCTCATTAAAATAATATCATTCTCTTCCAGTTTCCTAAAAAAATAAAACTTTTCCCCTGTTTTCACCAGTAATATTAGTTTTCATTTCAGCTTCTCTCTTTCAGCATATAATTTGAGTATTTGCTTAGCCTTATAGTTTAATTTTTTGGAGAAGGCAATGGCAACCCACTCTAGTACTCTTGCCTGGAAAATCCCATGGATGGGGGAGCCTGGTAGGCTGCAGTTCATGGGATTGTGAAGAGTTAGACACGACTGAGCATCTTCATTTTCCTTTTTCACTTTCATACATTGGAGAAGGAAATGGTGACCTACTCCAGTTTTCTTGCCTGGAGAATCTCAGGGACAGGGGAGCCTGGTGGGCTGCCGTCCATGGGGTCACACAGAGTTGGACACAACTGAAGTGACTTAGCAGTAGCAGCATAGTTTAATTTATTCCCTTACACTTGAGGACAGAAGACTCTATTAGTCTCCCTTCTTTGAAATTTCACAGTTTACAAGTGGGAACTTTCCTATGGAGACTTGCCAAAGAGTTGATTCCTTAACCTCTTGGTCGTTTTTCTTCGTTAAAGAGAATAAATCATTTAATGGTAGCAGTAATCCCTGCTGCAGTTTGCCAGAACCAAAGCAAGTGCGGGACCACATTCGCTCCCCATGGTTTTGAGGAAAAGAGAAAGACACTTAGAAGAAGGTGTTGAGGTTTATCTCACTCCCACTAGACTTTGCTGTCTGGGAACTGTCAGAAAATGAGCTACCAAATCAACTGTATTATGAATTTGAGATCTGAATTCCTGTCAGATCCATAAGATGGCAAGAGTCACCTGTACAGAGTGTGATTTCTCATAACTGAAAGTCTGTAAATTTTGAGTAAGGCCGTAGAGATGTATGCAGACATATGAGCATTATTCTGACTTCAGAAATAAGTAAACTTTCTTGGTTCTGCTGCATATCCTAGCCACTCTTCAAAGTTCCAAATTTTGACTCCTGGAGTGGTATTTTCAAGAATTTCTCAATTTTATATTAGCAAATATTCTGCTCCTGCAGTTGCAAATTTTGTTTACTTGCAGGATTCCAGGCACAGTCCCAGACCCAGGGAGTTGATTTCTTCTGGTGGCACAGTGCAGAGATTTGAACCTGCCCAAATGTAGTTGCCCTTAAAGTCTTCCCCTCGGCCCCACCCCAAAGGACTTGATTTTGTAAGAAACTGAATTTCTGGAGCTGTGTACAAAAAAATTCAAAGTTTGGTTTTACAAAGGTGTTTTTAGAAAACTTTGAACTAATGGACCCTTGATTTTGAAGTGCTTTGATATATAAACTGTTCTCGAACATTTCATTTCCACCAGATTAGAAACTTCAATTTAGGCGTCATCCACACAGAGTCTATTTGGGTTTCTAGTGCTAGTCTAAGAGTTGTGGTGACTTCTTATTTATTAATGAGTCAAATATTTTTTTCCAACAGATTCCCTACCTCTCCAAAAGATTCGAAACTGTAGGAAAAGTATACTCTCAGTTTAAGTCTAAAATTATGATTTTAATCCTAGGCCCTAAATTCTAAATGGTAACTCCCAAAATATAAGTTATAAACCAAAGATCTCCGAGATCAAGTTCTTCAATATGACAAAGAAATATTCTAACAAATAAGTAATTTGAAACAGTAAAATTTTTTTACTAATTTTTTTGTTTTTAAATAAATAAAAGAAAAAGCCATACTACCTGGGTCTTAGAGAATACATTGAATATTTGAGTATACGATTAGGTGTTCATCAAAAATAAAAAGTCATAACATTTTTATTTTTTTAATTTTAAAGTAGAAGGTTTTGCTTTTCTTTTATGTTTTCACTTCTGACTTTTATAATTCAACTCATGTGACATATTTCATTACATCATTTTATAGTATAGGTAACTGACAAGTGTATTCTGAGACTATGAAAACTTTTAAACCAAGTTTTATTAGAGATCACAATATCCTTAGAGATCTCAAATCTTACATAGGAAAGAAGAATCCGTAATCTTTTATAATAGCAAAGTACATAGTGACTCTTTCAAATTCTACCACATGTGTTAATGTGTCTATTAAAACTGGAGTGAAAAAAAAGTGAGAAACCTCCACTTGTTAATATCTACTTTTGCTAAAACCAACAGTGCTGAAATAGCACATTAGTCTTACAGTTCTGAAGCTTTCTGCATCTATGAATTGAATGGCCATAATCAATGACATGGCATTAAAGAAGACTTCCTTTCATACCAATGGACTTAATACTGAGTTCTCCAAATTACTACAGAGAAAAGTAAACTGAAATTATTTAAACTGAAAAGTAAATGAAAAGGTACTGAAAATTATTTTCAATGGTCACATGTCTGTACATTTAGAATAATATTGATGTTGAAAGCAGCTTATTTCTTAGAGAAACACCTTTCACTGGGTGAGTGTAGGCATGGCCTAAGAGTCAATGATAATATTATTCTTTCAAGTGTTTTTAACATATATAAACATGACCTTTTATTGACTCATTTAAGACTCTTAGTGGAAATCTTATAGTTCATGTTACAATAACTGATCTTTAGGGATTCAAGTGGGCAATTAGTCAACTAAATAAAGGGAGTACTTTTCTAATATGCTCTTGTAATGTTTAGTTAACATGTTCAAAACAAAGCATGTGGTGACACTATTTCTTGTTTGCTTTTTCCTATGAGTCACATGGTATTATCGATGAACTCCATTATAAACTAGATTCTAGAAGCACATTATGTTAAAAGTTCTATACAAATCTCACAAATGTGAAGCAGACAAAAAAATGTGGAAAATGTTATTTTACAACTCCAATTGGCAGAGCAAATTTTTCAAGACTCTGAAAGGGAACATATTATATTTCCCCCATGACTTTAAGCGTATAATTAAAACCCATGCTTCCACTTTTAGTCCAAAAAAGCATAGGACACTCAGTTTGAGAACAAAAGCACTTTAGATGTTCTTCATGTATATCTGAGAGATGCATTCTGGGCACTTTGTGTATCAGAAGTTCAGTTCAGTCACTTAGTCGTGTCCGACTCTTTGAGACCCCATGGAGGTAGTTCCTGATTTGGAACCAGATTCCTGCCATAATAAAGACTAAAATATTTTTTTTACAGATTTAGAGATCAGGGAAAATGTCATTGAAATTTATGTTATGTAGAGGCAAACCTTTGGTAAAACTGTTGTGTGCAGTAACTTGAAAGGCAAATTAGACTATGTGCCTATTCAGTCAGAAACTCTAGAGAATGTGATTAGAGGGGGAAAAAATCACAGAAACTAGTGTGTATTTTGAACATAATTGACTACTTTCAACAATATATTAACAATAAAGAGAGGAACCCAAAATTATATTGACTATTTTGCAGGCAGAAATAAAAGTGAATAGAGTCCTGAAATTCTATGCCTAGCTACTTATGGACTGTGAGCAGTTGAGGATAGTATTTTTTAAAGGATTGAACAAAAAATATCCAGTAAAATGTGTCAAATGAATAAAATAAATCAAGGTTAAAATCAATAAATTGTATGTACAGGCTTCCCACCCTAAATAGGTGGTCCCAATTAAGAAAGAAACAAGTTGGTAAAAAGCAATAAAATAAAGATATTTGAGAACTACATCTGGAAACAAACTTTGAGTATATGATATGTGTGAAATTATTAAATTTTTTTACAGATTTAGAGATCAGGGAAAATGTCATTGAAATTTATGTTATGTAGAGGCAAACCTTTGGTAAAACTGTTGTGTGCAGTAACTTGAAAGGCAAATTAGACTATGTGCCTATTCAGTCAGAAACTCTAGAGAATGTGATTAGAGGGGGAAAAAATCACAGAAACTAGTGTGTATTTTGAACATAATTGACTACTTTCAACAATATATTAACAATAAAGAGAGGAACCCAAAATTATATTGACTATTTTGCAGGCAGAAATAAAAGTGAATAGAGTCCTGAAATTCTATGCCTAGCTACTTATGGACTGTGAGCAGTTGAGGATAGTATTTTTTAAAGGATTGAACAAAAAATATCCAGTAAAATGTGTCAAATGAATAAAATAAATCAAGGTTAAAATCAATAAATTGTATGTACAGGCTTCCCACCCTAAATAGGTGGTCCCAATTAAGAAAGAAACAAGTTGGTAAAAAGCAATAAAATAAAGATATTTGAGAACTACATCTGGAAACAAACTTTGAGTATATGATATGTGTGAAATTATTAAAAAAAAAAACACACACACACATCAGTAGTCTATTGGTTTGAGAGAATTTCCTTGCCAAAAATCACAAATTTGAACTAAGGAAGCCTTTGACTGTTTCTGATTTAAACAAATAAGTAACAATAATAAAACCATGAACTCCCAATTTTCCACCAGAATGAGGCAAACTTTGAAGGCTGTATAGCCCCAAAGGTATTCTATCACTTACTCCCAACATAGTCATGGAGAGTAATGGATTGAGAGGGGTTTCCAAATGGCAGGACCAAGGGGCCATGGGAAATAGATGAAAAATTTCTTCTAGAGAGATGAATTAGAAATTAATCGAGGTACTCCCTCAACCTCAGGGGCTTCCCTGATATCTCAGTTGGTAAAGAATCCACCTGCAGCACAGGAGACCTTGGTTCAATTCCTGTGTCAGGAAGAGCCACTGGAGAAGGGATAAGAAGGGATAAGAAGCCCACTCCAGTATTCTGGGCTTCCCTTGTGGCTCAGCTTGTCAAGAATCTCCCTGCAATGTGGGAGACTTGGGTTTGATCCCTGGGCTGGGGAGATCCCCTGGGGAAGGGAAAGGCTACCCACTCCAGTAGTCTGGCCTGGAGAATTCCATGGACTGTATAGCCCATGGGGTCACAGAGTCAGACATGACTGAGTGACTTTCACTTTTATATTCTTTTCTCAACCTCATGCTCAAGGTAGGGACCTTCACAAAATATTCCCAGCAGGATTTCAGAATGACAATGGGCAAGCCCACTGTCTTCTATTCTTCTCCTTTCTAACTAAGAAATCCCATTCTATGTTCCACCATTGGGTATAGTGAGTGTGTGTGTGAGAGAGAGGAGAGACAGGCAGACAGAAAGAGAGAGAAAAAAGTAGCTAAAGAACTTTTATTTGATTCCTAGGTTCTGATACAAAACAAGCCATCTATGGACTGCTGGAGAGGACTGCATCTCACTCAAAGGTACAGCACTTTTAGTTTAATGCAGCCACTGGAAAGAACTTAATTTTTCCCCTATGGGGAAGATTTCATATGAAAAGAGACAAGTATATTTGGTATTCAATGATCAAAAGACTAGGCTGTGTTAGAAAATGGTTAGATATTCATCAAACCTGCTTTATCTTCCTTGGCACAGAGGACAGTTGTATCTGCAAGCCTTTGCAATTAATTTTCTAATGGACAGCTTTCTTAGATGGAAAGTGGGAGAAAATGAGAAAATGATGAACACTTGACTGTTAATATTTCTTCTGAGAGTGTCATGTAGTTCTCCTTTGTCTTTTGGCTGTGATCTGTGGTGATATTTTCAAAATTCAGTTCAGTTAAGTTCAGTCACTCAGTCATGGCCGACTCTTTGGGACCCCATGGACTGCAGCACACCAGGCCTCGCTGTCCATCACAAACTCCCGGAGTTTACTCAAATTCATGTTCATAAACTTGGTGATGCCATCCAACCATCTCATCTTCTGTCATACCCTTACCCTCCTGCCTTCAACCTTTCCCAGCATAGAGGTCTTTTCCAATGAGTCAGTTCTTCGTATCAGGTGGCCAAAGTATTGGAGTTTCAGCTTCAACATCAGTCCTTCCAATGAATATTCAGGACTGATTTCATTTAGGATGGACTGGTTGGAACTCCTTGCAGTCCAAGGGACTCTCAAGACTCTTCTCCAACACCACAGTTCAAACACATCAATACTTCAGTGCCCAGCTTTCTTTGTAGTCCAACTCTCATATCCATACATGACTACTGGAAAAACCATAGCCTTGATTAGACGGACCTTTTTGTTGGCAAAGTAATATCTCTGCTTTTTAATAAGCTGTCTAGGTAGGTCATAGCTATTCTTCCAAGGAGCAAGCATCCTTTAATTTCATGGCTGCAGTCACCATCTGCAGAGATTTTCAGTTCAGTTCAGTTCAGTTCAGTTCAGTCGCTCAGTTGTGTCTGCTCTGTTGTGACCCCATGAATAGCAGCACGCCAGGCCTCCCTGTCCATCACCAACTCCTGGAGTTCACTCAAACTCACATCCATTGAGTCGGTGATGCCATCCAGCCATCTCATCCTCTGTTTTAAATTCTCCCCAAANACACACACACATCAGTAGTCTATTGGTTTGAGAGAATTTCCTTGCCAAAAATCACAAATTTGAACTAAGGAAGCCTTTGACTGTTTCTGATTTAAACAAATAAGTAACAATAATAAAACCATGAACTCCCAATTTTCCACCAGAATGAGGCAAACTTTGAAGGCTGTATAGCCCCAAAGGTATTCTATCACTTACTCCCAACATAGTCATGGAGAGTAATGGATTGAGAGGGGTTTCCAAATGGCAGGACCAAGGGGCCATGGGAAATAGATGAAAATTTTCTTCTAGAGAGATGAATTAGAAATTAATCGAGGTACTCCCTCAACCTCAGGGGCTTCCCTGATATCTCAGTTGGTAAAGAATCCACCTGCAGCACAGGAGACCTTGGTTCAATTCCTGTGTCAGGAAGAGCCACTGGAGAAGGGATAAGAAGGGATAAGAAGCCCACTCCAGTATTCTGGGCTTCCCTTGTGGCTCAGCTTGTCAAGAATCTCCCTGCAATGTGGGAGACTTGGGTTTGATCCCTGGGCTGGGGAGATCCCCTGGGGAAGGGAAAGGCTACCCACTCCAGTAGTCTGGCCTGGAGAATTCCATGGACTGTATAGCCCATGGGGTCACAGAGTCAGACATGACTGAGTGACTTTCACTTTTATATTCTTTTCTCAACCTCATGCTCAAGGTAGGGACCTTCACAAAATATTCCCAGCAGGATTTCAGAATGACAATGGGCAAGCCCACTGTCTTCTATTCTTCTCCTTTCTAACTAAGAAATCCCATTCTATGTTCCACCATTGGGTATAGTGAGTGTGTGTGTGAGAGAGAGGAGAGACAGGCAGACAGAAAGAGAGAGAAAAAAGTAGCTAAAGAACTTTTATTTGATTCCTAGGTTCTGATACAAAACAAGCCATCTATGGACTGCTGGAGAGGACTGCATCTCACTCAAAGGTACAGCACTTTTAGTTTAATGCAGCCACTGGAAAGAACTTAATTTTTCCCCTATGGGGAAGATTTCATATGAAAAGAGACAAGTATATTTGGTATTCAATGATCAAAAGACTAGGCTGTGTTAGAAAATGGTTAGATATTCATCAAACCTGCTTTATCTTCCTTGGCACAGAGGACAGTTGTATCTGCAAGCCTTTGCAATTAATTTTCTAATGGACAGCTTTCTTAGATGGAAAGTGGGAGAAAATGAGAAAATGATGAACACTTGACTGTTAATATTTCTTCTGAGAGTGTCATGTAGTTCTCCTTTGTCTTTTGGCTGTGATCTGTGGTGATATTTTCAAAATTCAGTTCAGTTAAGTTCAGTCGCTCAGTCATGGCCGACTCTGGGACCCCATGGACTGCAGCACACCAGGCCTCGCTGTCCATCACAAACTCCCGGAGTTTACTCAAATTCATGTTCATAAACTTGGTGATGCCATCCAACCATCTCATCTTCTGTCATACCCTTACCCTCCTGCCTTCAACCTTTCCCAGCATAGAGGTCTTTTCCAATGAGTCAGTTCTTCGTATCAGGTGGCCAAAGTATTGGAGTTTCAGCTTCAACATCAGTCCTTCCAATGAATATTCAGGACTGATTTCATTTAGGATGGACTGGTTGGAACTCCTTGCAGTCCAAGGGACTCTCAAGACTCTTCTCCAACACCACAGTTCAAACACATCAATACTTCAGTGCTCAGCTTTCTTTGTAGTCCAACTCTCATATCCATACATGACTACTGGAAAAACCATAGCCTTGATTAGACGGACTTTTTGTTGGCAAAGTAATATCTCTGCTTTTTAATAAGCTGTCTAGGTAGGTCATAGCTATTCTTCCAAGGAGCAAGCATCCTTTAATTTCATGGCTGCAGTCACCATCTGCAGAGATTTTCAGTTCAGTTCAGTTCAGTTCAGTTCAGTCGCTCAGTTGTGTCCGCTCAGTTGTGACCCCATGAATAGCAGCACGCCAGGCCTCCCTGTCCATCACCAACTCCTGGAGTTCACTCAAACTCACATCCGTTGAGTCGGTGATGCCATCCAGCCATCTCATCCTCTGTTTTAAATTCTCCCCAAATGAAATCTGTCACTGTTTCCACTGTTTCTCCATCTATTTGCCATGAAGTGATGGGACCAGATGCCATGATCTTGGTTTTCTGAATGTTGAGCTTTAAGCCGACATTCTCACTCTCCTCTTTCACTTTTATCAAGAGGCTTTTTAGCTCCTCTTCACTTTCTGCCATAAGGGTGGTGTCATCTGTATATCTGAGGCTATTGATATTTCGCCTGGAAATCTTGATTCCAGCTTGTGCTTCATCCAGCCCGGCATTTCTCATGATGTACTCTGCATATGAGTTAAATAAACAGGGTTACAATATACAGCTTAGATATACTCCTTTTCCTATTTGGAACCAGTCTGTTGTTCCATGTCCAGTTCTAACTGCTACTTCCTGACCTGCATACAGATTTCTCAGGAGGCAGGTCAGGTGATCTGGTATTCCCATCTCTTGAAGATAATCCACATAGTCAAAGGCTTTGGCATAGTCAATAAAGCAGAAATAGATGTTTTTCTAGAACTCTCTTGCTTTTTCAATGATCTAACCAATTTTGGCAATTTGATCTCTGGTTCCTCTGCCTTTTCTAAAAACAGCTTGAACATCTGGAGGTTCACGGTTCATGTACTGTTGAAGGCTGGCTTGGAGAATTTTGAGCATTACTTTACCAGAGTGTGAGATGAGTGCAATTGTGCGGTAGTTTGAGCATTCTTTGGCATTGCTTTTCTTTGGGATTGGAATGAAAACTGACATTTTCCAGTGTTGTGGCCACTGCTGAGTATTCCAAATTTGCTGGCATGTTGAGTGCAAAACTTTCACAGCATCATCTTTTAGGATTTGAAATAGTTTAACTGGAATTCCATCATCCCCACTGGCTTTGTTCATAGTGATTCTTCCTAAGGCCCACTTGACTTCGCATTCCATGATGTCTGGCTCTAGGAGAGTGAGCACACCATTGTGATTATCTGAGTCATGAAGATCTTTTTTTGTATAGCTTTTCTGTGTATTCTTGCCACCTCTTCTTAATATTTTCTGCTTCTGTTAGGTCCACACTATTTCTGTCCTTTATCGAGCCCATCTTTGCATGAAATGTTCCCTCGGTATCTCTAATTTTCTTGAAGAGATCTCTAGTTTTTCCCATTCTGTTGTTTTCCTCTATTTCTTTGCACTGATCACTGAGGAAAGCTTTCTTATCTCTCCTTGCTATTCTTTGGAACTCTGCATTCAGATGGGTATATATTCCCTTTTCTCCTTTGCTTTTTTTTTTTTTCTCTTCTTTTCACAGCTGTTTGTAAGGCCTCATCAGAGAATCATTTTGCTTTTTTTTCACTTCTTTTTTGGGCTTATCTTCATCCCTGTCTCCTGTATAATGTCATAAACCTCCATCCATAGTTCATCAGGTACTCTATCAGATCTAGTCCCTTAAATCTATTTCTCACTTCCACTGTATAAACATAAGGGGTTTGATTTAGGTCATACCTGAATGGTCTAGTGGTTTTCCCTGTTTTGTTCAATATAAGTCTGAATTTGGCAATAAGGATTTCATGATTAAGCCACAGTCAGCTCCTGATCTTGTTTTTGCTGACTGTATAGAGCTTCTCCATCTTTGGCTACAAGAATATAATCAATATGCTTACATTCAAGAGAGAGGTAGCAGAAATGGAAGCATCTCCATATCCCCTCTTATAGGGAAGCCACAAGAGGAAGCCATGAGAAATCAAGCATCATTAAATATATGGGTCATAGTACCCAGTTCTATTTGCAATTTCTTAAGGAATCTCCACACTGTTCTCCATAGTGGTTGTACTAGTTTGCATTCCCACCAACAGTGTAAAAGGGTTCCCTTTTCTCCACACCCTCTCCAGCATTTATTGCTTGCAGACTTTTGGATTGCAGCCATTCTCAGCAATCCCACTGCTGGGCATACACACTGAGGAAACCAGAATTGAAAGAGACACATGTACCCCAATGTTCATCGCAGCACTGTTTATAATAGCCAGGACATGGAAACAACCTAGATGTCCATCAGCGGATGAATGGATAAGAAAGCTGTGGTATATATACACAATGGAGTATTACTCAGCCATTAAGAAGAATACATTTGAATCAGTTCTAATAAGATGGATGAAACTGGAACCAATTATACAGAGTGAAGTAAGCCAGAAAGAAAAACACCAATACAGTATACTAACACATATATATGGAATTTAGAAAGATGGTAATGAGGACCCTGTATGCAAGACAGCAAAAGAGATACAGATGTGTAGAGCGGACTTATGGACTCTGAGGGAGAAGGAGAGGGAGAGGG
>SJYX01000505.1:325468-337915 GCA_006410675.1 Oreotragus oreotragus
TCGCTCACTAATTTCATTTCTGTGGAAATTTTCTATTCATTTCTCAAGGCTTCTCATAAGTGAAGATTTGCCAGTCATGTTGGGGTGTTGGTTGTTTTTTTCTGCCCTGCCTCCATTCCTCAGTGCATGTTACATATAACTTTTATCATAAATACTTGCTATGTCTGTCTTTAATTGTGGGTATCTCCTGAAAAAAAAGTCAATTTACCTTCATATTACCCTTTTGCAGTATAATTCATAGCTTATATTAAAGTCTTACTTAAATAATAAATATAATACATATAGAATTACCAATAGAAATGTTATTCATGCAGGCCAGTTTATTCAGCCAATTCACTGACAAAGGTAGATTTTAGTTGAAGAACATACTTAGGGAATTTCTTCTATTGTGTATTTACCTATCTGATATTTTCCTTATTCATTATTGTTGCACTTCCCACCTAAAACCTATTCAGCACAGAACTTCTGTACTCTATTTTATTATACTTTCTTCATGGTAGTTTTATTAATTGTATTTAAAACAGTATGAGAAGCTATCACTCTGAAAGGGAAAAATATCAGTTATTTCATCCTTCTCCATCAGACAAAAGTAGAATGAGTCTTTAATGTAGACTATTAATAATAAGCTAAATTGGTAGTCTAAACTGCACTTGACATCAATCAAATCACATAATTAATTTTATAGAAGACATTGGGCTTAGAATTATAAACCTATGTCTATTTTTCATTTTTCTTACTGAAATTTGACTTCTGATTATACTATTAAATGCCTTGAATTACACTATAAAAATTAAGGCATTTATACTCTATAATTAGTCTATAAAAATTAATTTGATAAAAATTAACTTCCAAATAATTGTCATTATGCAATGAGGTGAGATTAAATCATTTATAAACTACTACTTTGCCAGTGATATCTCTTAGACATTATCAAGAAAAAAAATTAAAACAAGCTCACTTTCTTAGAACTCAAGTTTTTTAACCCTCCCCATCCTCACTCTAGTACACTCAGAACTGCATTTTATAAGGTGTCATTCTTCAGAAACCACAGTAATTTTATGCTAACACTATATTTATTTCCTTGTCAGTGTCAGAGACTTACCTTGAACATTTTTGTGTATGATTCAGTATTCATAACAGTGACAGTTGAAGTCAAAGTTTTCTTTCACATTTCCTCTTTTTATTTATGGTCCAATATATTTGCCACCAAATACCTTTAAAGCTTCCTGTGATAAGTCAGCAAATGAAACCTATGAACCTATAATATAAGGCACTATGCTAAAAGCTCACAGAAGGCAAAGAGCTACAATGCATCACAATTCATAAACCAACTACCGTCCTGGGACTTTTGTGTTTAGTTAGACCAAAAGTAACAGAATAAGCCAATACATTTGAGGTGATGAATGAATAATAAAAACAACAAAAATGTTTCTATAATTATTTAAAGTATCTATTTAAAAATTGAATTATAGTTGACTGACAGTGTCACATTAGTTTCCATGTATACAGCAAAGGGATTCAGTTATACATATATATATATATAAATTTTCATATTATTTTCCATTATGGTTTATTATAGGATATTGAGCATAGTTTCCTGTGCTATACAGTGAGGACCTATTGTTCATCTAGTTTATTTATAGTAGTTTGTTTCTTCTAATTCAAAACTCCTTATTTATCCCCCTCTGCTCATAATTTCTTTTCTATGTCTGTGAGTCTGTTTATGTTTCATGAATAAGTTTTGCTGTATAATCACATATAAATGATACCATATGGTATGTGTCTTTCTCTTTCTGATTTACTTCACTTATTACATTAAAGTATGTATTTTTATATGTATTATATCAATTGGTTGTCATTGAATCTATACAAGGTAGAATATAGTAACATAGATTAGAAATATACCTTTCTCTCTTTACAGATCCATTACTGTTTGAGTTCAATACAGGAGTGCCTCTCCATTTTCTTGGTTCAGGGAGAAATATTGAACAGATTTCTCTAGTATTACTTGAGTGGGGAAGTTGACAATAGGCTTTTCCTTCCATCTACTTAGGGGTCCCGGGTCTACTTTCAAATTTTCCAGTGCCTATGACTATACTGAAATGATAGAAGTATTATCTGTAAGAGACTAAATCTTGTGAGGACTGAGCAAAATCTTGGGAAATGTAGCAAGCAATGCCTATCAACTTTGTTAAGACTGTTTTCTAGAAAAAGTGATTTTATTTGTTGTTCAGTCACCAAGTCATGTCCAACTCTTTGTGGCCCCATGGACTGCAGCACTCCAGGCTTTCCTGTCCCCCACCGTTTCCTGGAGTTTGCCCAGGTCTATGTCCGTTGGGTCAGTGATGCCATCCAACCGTCTCATCCTCTGTCGCCCTCTTCTCCTTCTGCCCTCAGTCTTTCCCAGCATCAAGGTCTTTTTCAGTGAATCAGCTGTTCACAACAGGTGGCCAGTGTACTGGAGCTTCAGCTTCAGCTTCAGTCTCAGTCCCTCCGGCGAATATTCAGGGTTGATTTCATTTAGGAATGACTGGTTTGATCCCCTTGCTGTCCAAGGGGCTCTCAAAAGTCTTCTTCAGCACCATAATTCAAAAGCATCAATTCTTTGGCACTCTGTCTTCTTTATGGTCCAACTCTCACAACTGTACGTGACTACTATAAACATTATAGCCTTGACTATACTGACCTTTGTTGGCAAAATGATGTATTTGCTCTTTAGCACATGGTCTATGTTAATGCTTTCCTGCCAAGAAGCAATTATTTTCTAATTTCATGGTGGCAGTCACCATCCTCAGTGATTTTAGAGCCCAAGAAGAGGAAATCTGTCACTGCTTCCACCTTTTCCCCTTCTATTTACCACAAAGTGATTGAACCGGATGCCATGATTTTAGTGTGTGTGTGTGTTTTTTAATATTGAGTTTTTTGGGTTTTTTTTACTTTATTTTACTTTACAGTACTGTATTGGTTTTGGCATATATTGACGTGAATCCATCATGGGTGTACATGAACTCCCAAACATGAACCCCCTCCTCCCACCTCCCACCCCACATCATCCCTCCGGATCATCCCCATGCACCAGCCCCAAGCATCCTGCATCCTGCATCGAACATAGACTGGCGATTCGTTTCTTACATGATAGTATACATATTTCAATGCTGTTCTCCCAAATCATCCCACCCTTTCCCTCTCCCTCAGAGTCCGAAAGTCCACTCTACACATCTGTGTCTCTTTTGCTGTCTTGCATACAGGGTCCTCATTACCATCTTTCTAAATTCCATATATATGTGTTAGTATACTGTATTGGTGTTTTTCTTTCTGGCTTACTTCACTCTGTATAATCGGTTCCAGTTTCATCCATCTTATTAGAACTGATTCAAATGTATTCTTTTTAATGGCTGAGTAATACTCCATTGTGTATATGTACCACAGCTTTCTTATCCATTCATCTGCTGATGGACATCTAGGTTGTTTCCATGTCCTGGCTATTATAAACAGTGCTGCGATGAACATTGGGGTACATGTGTCTCTTTCTATTCTGGTTTCCTCGGTGTGTATGCCCAGCAGTGGGATTGCTGGGTCATAAGGCAGTTCTATTTGCAATTTCTTAAGGAATCTCCACACTGTTCTCCATAGTGGCTGTACTAGTTTGCATTTTTTTCACTCTTCTCCTTCACCCTTATCAAGAGGTTCTTGAGTTCCTCTTCGCTTTCTGCCATTAGAGTGATAACATCTATACATTTGATAAGTTAAAAAGCTGATTTTCCTTTAATATCTAAATTCAGAGATTATTTTGTGTGTTTTGTGCTTTTAAAAGACACAGTCATTACAAAATACTTAACAAATACCAGAGAATGATAAGTATTCAATGATACAATGATAAATGTTATAATTGTTAGATGGTTTTGCCTCTTTCAAATGGGAAAATTGGTAGAAAAGCAGATATGCTCTATCTCATTCCCCCAGTAATCCTGGCAATTCTGAAATGCCTTTGTCACAAGGGCATGGCTGCCTTGGTAAGCATGGATGTCTATCACATACTGAGGGAACATTGAAGCGATAATGTTACCTGGTCCAAATTCATTCCCACCACAGGACGGTCCAGTGAATTGGAGATGCTTTGTCAGGGCAAGGAATAATGACTTTATCCCAAAAGTCAGCAGACCCAGAAAAATGCAGGCAAATGTCCTGGAGAACCATCTTACCTGATTTAGAATTCAGGCTTCTTTTACACTACAAGCTGAGGGACTGGACTGTGGTTGGTTGTTGCAAATTTACTGTTGTCAGAATTCTTTGTTCTTGCATCTGCCCACATAGGTTAGGTCATGATGTTTCAGTAAACCTCCAATAAGACAAATTGATTCTTCATTCTGCAACCTTTTAACTCTATCTGCATTAAAGAGTGTTGTATCTATAAAGGTCAGAGTTCTGAGAATGGGTTGTCCTATCTATTTCAGATTACAAGCAACATTCTTTTACAGAAAGTACAGAGCCAGCATGACTAAGCGCAGGCAGCACAGCACAAAGGTTAAAGTAAAAGAAACAGATCCAACCTGGGAGTCAGATTTATTCTTCACTATTATACTAACAGTGGTTGAGAACCACAGTTCTAGATATACGGTATCTTGAAGTCAAGAACACTGTTTTAATTATTTTGAATCTTCATAAGTGTGGATAATTTTTTGTGTAAAACAGATGTCTCAAAATTTTTGTGGACCTACACTGAAGTTTAAATAAAATCATTCACCTCAAACTTGCAAATTTTCCATTTTAAATATCTGCTAGAAAAGTACTTTATGACTATTAATTTTTCAGTCTTTTGTCTCTGTTAATTGATTACCCTGTGATTAAACTGTCATCTGTATTTAATCATCATTTTTTTATGAGAAACAAACTGTTAGGTTAGTATTTACATAACTTTAAGGGTTTATGAGTTAGTATTTCCATAATTGCTATTACTGTAATTTATATTTATCTTTTAATATATTGAAAAAAATATTGGTGACTTGGGCTTACTATGCAGTGACCAAATGATATATATTGGACTACATTACATAATATATGTGTTTCATTAAAATATATGTGATTTCAGTATTTTGTGGGCCAGAACATGAATTATATTTTCAATATCACCTCATAAATTTATAAACAAGCCCATAGTATATACCCAGATGCTCTCTTTTTCAGAATGTAGAAATTCACTAATAGTACACTTCCTCTAGTACATATATATTTAAAATTTTGACAATGTAGTGGTCCGCAAAATACATTGAGGATAATTGATTAATAATGTGCATATTCTGTAGTTTAACAAAATTAAGGCCCTTTTAGAATACATTTTTGGGAAAATCCATATATGATTATGGATAAAACTCATTCTCTAAAATGAATTCTACATATCCATGATCAAAATTTGAAATACTCAGATTCAATATTAATAAAAGAATAGCATCTCTGCCAAGGAAATATAATGTAGCTCAATCAAGTATTTATTATATTTATATTTAATTTTCCTATTAATTATTGATTATTGTTATAATGCATGCATGCATGTGTATTAGTTGCTCAGACATGTCTGACTCTTTGCCACCCCATGGACTGTAGCTCTCTGGGCTTCTCTGTCCATGGAATTCTCCAGCCAAGAATACTGGAGTGGGTTGACATTACATTTTCTGGGGCATCTTCCTGACCCACAGATCAAACCCAGGTCTCCCATATTGCAGGCAGATTCTTTACTGTCTGAGCCACCAGGGTATATTTATATTTAAAGCATATGTATGTTCATATATGTATATATTTCTTTAACTCTTTGTGAAAGCAGAGAACAGTGAAATAAGTATTAATATTTTAAGAAAAAATTTCTTTCAAATGTTGAAAAATTGATGCCAGATTGCCTATTAGAAATATTACCAACTTAAAATATTTTGAGCAGTGTATTAATGTGCCTATTTCTTCATGTTCTCTTCCAATAATAATAGTATAGATTTTTTAAATCATTGCTGATAGTTCCCTGGTATTCTAGTTGTTAGGATTTTGGGCTTTCACTGCCATGGCCTAGGTTCAATCCCTGGCGAGGAACTGAGATCCTGCAAGCAGAGTGGTACAGCAAATAAATAAATAAGTAAGTAAAAACAAACAAACCAAAAAACACATTGCTGATTTGGTAGATAGAGGACACCTTCAATAGTTCATTAGTTTACAATGACTTCGTTACTAGTGCATATTATTGTCTTTTATCTATTTATGGTTATTTTTCTCTTTCTCTTTTGTGACTTCTCTCTTTGAATGTATATTAAATGATATACATCTAAAGGCCCAACATCCTGTCCACCTTTAGAGTAAACCAAGGACACAAGCCCTGGAACACAGAGTGTTCAACCTAGTGAGCAGTAATTGCCTTACACGGTGGTAGATAAACCTAAGAGTGTTGACGGGTCTCCTGCACCAGGATAATAATATAATTTTGGCAATGTACTTGAGACTCACAGTCACTCTGGCAGGTTGCCACACTTGTAGCATTATATACAGGCATGCTTTCAGTCATGCCTGTGCAAGGAACTCAGGAGGCATTAGGGAGTTTCTTTCATCCTTTGAGAATTTTTATCCTAGTTCTGTTATAAATCAAAGTGAAGAAAGTTTCAACTCAATTGTCATTCTTGTCCATATTCGAACTTGAATCAGTTCTTTGTAGGCTGCCCTACCCATCACTCTTCAGGAACAAAACTTATTTTCTATGAGAAATTATCTCCCTGCTATATTCTACTTAGCTTAGGTGAGCTGATCCCATAAAAAATGAGTCCTGTGACCAAAGCTTATCAATCACAGAACTTATCTCTCTGACTTCCTGATTGGTCCAGAATGAGGACATGTCCCAGTAAGAGCAAATTTGAGTTTATCTTAAATTCTGCTGAAGGGAAGACTTTCTTGTTTGGGGTAGCTGAAAAAGTAGGATGTAACCCTGAAACTGCTCAGAGTCTCCTTGCCATCAGAAGAAAAAGGGCTCATGTGAAGCTGAAGCCAACAGGTAGAACAAAACTCAGTTGGGAAAAGTTCAGATGCCATAGCTTAAACAGTTGAATCTAGCTTTACATACGTTTTCCAGCTAAATGAGCAGATATACACTGTTTTCTTTTCAAGACAATTGTGTTGGGCTTTTAGTATCAATACTGAAAGATTCTTGACTGATACAAATTCATGTTATTTGTCCCTTTTTCTCTTAGAGTATACTTTTTTATTGATTGGTAGAATTCTCTTTACTTTTAATTATGTTTATGGTGCTTTTTGACAAAGTTTTGATGATCTTACTTTCTTACCTTTTTACTCAGTTAAGTTTAACCTTTACTTTCTTTCTGGCATGACTGCATGTTTATAAAATCATAATACACCTACTTATTTCACCTATGTTTTTAAATTTTAATTCTCACCTGCAATATACATTGAATTCCCATATTTTTTGCTGGTCTATCTTTGTTTCATTGTTTTCTTTATCTTTTAAAATAGTACCATACTCATTTTGATCACATTATCTTCCAACACATCTTAAACATTTTGTCCCTCAATAATTTTTCATACTGTTCTTATGGTGTCTGAATAAAATTTAAGAATCGTTTTACCACAGTCTTTATATTGATATTTGTATTTTTATTTTAATTCTATTAAATATACAAGTTAATTAATAGTAATTTCCATTTTTATAACTTTAAACTTTTCTACTTAAAAGAATAGCATTTCTCAGGTGTTATTTAAATTTATTCAGTTATATTTTACAGTATTTCCCAAAGAGACATATTTTCTTTTAAGTTTTCCCCAAGGAACTCTATAGTGTTTAATCTTATAAATTAATTTTTTCCTTTATAACATATTACTATGTATTGTGAATATACTAGAAAACTATGGGTTCTGGCATATCTTTTTATAAGGTATATTAATAATCTCATATTAGTCTTAATAATTAACTAAATTGTTTGGGATAAATTGATAGTGAGTTGTACATGTATAAGCCTTGATGATTTGCCTCATCTTTTCCAGTATAGATAACTTTTTTCCCTTAGTGAATTGGCTAATATTTCTGATAAGATGTTATATATTACTGGTAATTAATATACCTGTTTTACTTCTGAAATTAATGGAAATACTTCAAGACTCTCCGATATGTTGTGATGACTGTAGGTGTATATGTACACATATGATTTATATATTGTTAAAAGTTAAATCAATGCATATTATAATTTTTAAAAGTTTGTATGAACAAACATTAATTCCAGTCAGGCAATGCCAAAGAGAAAGTGGTTAGGAATATTCCAATGACAAGAGCTAGGAGCAAGGTGTTTATAGGGAAGACATGAAAACAAAGCAAAGAAATTAGTTCGTTGGATGTAGCTTAAGCAATTGGATTATTAGGGAAGGCCTAATTTGGTATTTGCTCTTCCTAACCTTGAGGCATTTGCAGAAATTGACTTTGGCTTAGGTTCCAGTTTGCTTGCGTGGGCTACCAAGATATTAGAGAAATTTCAGTCTAATGGCCTCCTTGTTTGATTACTTTAACAATATATGCATCCATTTTAAATTCACATCATATGCAGCATGGTTGGATTGACAGGAAAAGTTTTACTTAAGTCAGAGCAGCAAACATGATTTTCTACAGGGGATAGATATCTAACCAAAAGTTATGTGGATACTTAAGTAAACTGGATCACACCCTGTTTAGCTAAAGAAGCCACAGCTATTTAGTATTGAAATTGTCAGATATTCTGGCTAAATCAGGAATCCCAGTTTTTGTGTATAAAAGTTGGCAAATGTTTAAGAATAGGCAAGATTATGTTGTGGTAATGAACAACTGAAAATTCTAATGACTTAAAACCACAAAGTGTATTTCCTGTCCATTCAACATGGCATCACAGGTTCATTGCAGCTATGCTACATGTCTGCTACAGTTCCTGTTCACTTGAGGCTGATTGAGTTGCAGCAGAGATCAAGAATATGGCAAAGCAGTAGTCCTAAATGCCAAAATTAGTAATGTTTCACATACTGTCGTACAGTTACACAACCAAGACTAATATCTCTGAAGTCAGGAATTATAATTCTTCCCACAATGGGTCAGAGAATAGCACCTAATTCAGTCTATAGTAACTACTTCATAAAGTATGTGAATACAAGTGGTACAAAAAAAACTTGTCAGCAAATGACATTTGACTTTGTGGCCATCTTGTAAACTTTATTTCACACTCCTCAGTTTTAAATTCTGGTTCTAAATCTGTGTGACTGATTGTCTTCAATTCCCTGATCCCCAAAATACAGTTAATTCAGTGAATTAGAGCTATAAGCCTTCCAATATTCACTGAAAAACTGGAGAAGCAGAACTCCACAATAGCTCTTGGTGGTCTTGTGTAAGAAAAATTGAACCATAAATCTCAAGTAATCATTTAACAAAAACTAGAATTAAAATTCTTTTCTGAATGTCAAGACAAACACACAATCTTATGTTTTATCCTACAAATTCTTAAACTTGCCTAAAAATCTAAACAGTTAGTCTTCTAAGGTATATTTATATCTAGCTGTTATATAAGCTAACTACATAAACTTAAAAATCTATTTCTTTAATCAAACAATAACCTGCAAAAATAACAAACACATTTCAAAAAAAAATTCCATTAATTTCATCACTAGTCAGTGTCTCTTATCAAATGTTCAATAAGATATTCCACTTTGTCTGAAAATGTTTCTTGAATTAATATAGTTTTCCAAAAAATTATTTAAACCACTATGATGGACAAAGAAATCCTCTATCTATATGAAAGTGAAAGTTTCTCAGTCGTGTCTGACTCTGCGATGCCATGGACTATAGAGTCCATGAGATTCTTCAGGCCAGAATACTGGAGTGGGTAGCCTCTCCCTTCTCCAGGAGATGTTCCCAACCCAAGGATTGAACCCAGGTCTACTGCATTGCAGGTGGATTCTTTACCAGCTTCTCCACAAAGGAAGCCCAAGAATACTGGAATGGGTAGCCTATCCCTTCTCCAGCAGGTCTTCCCAACCCATGAATTGAACCGGGGTCTCCTGCATTGCAGGTGGATTCTTTACCAATTGAGCTATGAGGGAAGCCCACTCTATCCATATATCCCTTTTCAAAGGAAGACTTTTCAGAGCTGCAAAAGTGCTGTCCATGGACTGCATTCAGTTGCAAGCTTCTTCAGGGCTGCTTCAACTGCAATGGACCACTTGCCCAAGGTTATGTTTCTTCCACAGCTATCTATCTCCAATGACTGATAGATCTGAGAATATGTCAATCAGCCTGGATGCTGAAGATAGAAGAAACTCACATTTTGGCCCAACTGAGTACAACTCTAGGGTGTCAGTTCCAGAGTTCCCTTTGGGATTAGCTAAGACACATTACTGGATACACAGCCTCTGCTTTTGTCAAATTCAACTGGTGTCCCTCCCTTCTTCCTTTTCAAAGCTCTAAATACAGTAAGAATTCCCTAGTAAGCCTCCTATAGGTTAAAATCTGCTTCAGAGTTTGCCATCAAGACAACTCAACCAAAGACTGCTTTGAATATCCTTTCATTGCCTATTGTTATAGTACAGAAAATAGGAGAAAAAGTTAGAAATTTTAAATATCTGGAATGTAAAATTAAAGTACAATTTTTATAGAGAATGAATGAAAAAAAATCTTAAAGTACTATGATAGTATTAGTAAATATTTTAATCATATATGTCTATTATATTAACTTTATTTTTATATATTTTATTTTTAAATATTACTTACAATACAATTATTATTTTGTGATTAAGTCTGGCATTAATGAATAATTCCTATGTTGTTCCATGAGCAAATATTCTCTGTAATACTGGCCACATCTCCCTAATATATGCCATTGATCATTAAAATAGTCAGTGATTGCATTTGACGAGAGGAATGAGCAAGCTGAACTAGACTGCAGACAGGGTAGGGTCATTTTGCTCTAAAATTGTCATAAATCTTTCAATTTTTAAAAAATCATTGCCTTAAATATTTGGATAAAATCAGGAAAAAAAAGNAATATATGCCATTGATCATTAAAATAGTCAGTGATTGCATTTGACGAGAGGAATGAGCAAGCTGAACTAGAATGCAGACAGGGTAGGGTCATTTTGCTCTAAAATTGTCATAAATCTTTCAATTTTTAAAAAATCATTGCCTTAAATATTTGGATAAAATCAGGAAAAAAAAGACAATGGAAATAATGGGGTCAGGATGGGGGGAAAGTTTTCTGTTTCCTGAGCCTTTTTTAATGTCGTAGGCATTTCGTTGTATATCTATCTCATCTAGTTCTCCCTGTGTGCATGCATGCTATGCATGCTAAGTCTCATCAATTATGTCTAACTCTGTGCAACCTCATGGCCTATAGCCCTCCAGGTTCTCTGTCCAAGGGATTCTTCAGGCAAGAATACTGGAGTGGACTGGCATGCCCTTTTCCAGGGCATCTTCCAGACCTGGAAATCAAACTCACATCTGCCTGCATCTCCTGCACTGCAGGCAGATTCTTTACCTGCTGAGCCAATGGGAAGCATTTCTGTCATTTGTTCGACTTGAGTCTTATTTAGCAAAATAAAACTCAGTTTTGAACCCAAGCAGTCCGTCTCCAGAGAGTTTAACCTGGATCACATCATAGTGTACTTTAGGCTATCTGTAACTCAAATGAATGGTCCAGAGAACAATTGCTACAGAAATTTAGGTGTGAGATGGATTGGGAGCAGTGGCAAGAGGGATTAAGGATTTGACCTCTGTCTTAAAGTACTGATAAGAATTTGAAATGAGAAGGGATGTTGAGGGGTTTTCAAAAGTGCATGTAAGTGAATGTGTGTGTCTAAAGACATCAAAAGAGTGAATAAAGCCATGGAGATGAAATAATACAAGGCAAACATTTTCCCTTAAATTATTGATTTATTTTAATATGCATCATTAATTTATTAAAAACATAAAATTCTCCCTGGAAAATGCATGGACAAAACTATCAATAGTAAGATACCACAAATTTGACATATCAAAAGCAAATTATACTTGCCTTGTAGAGCTCAAAGCTTAATAGGAAAATTCATGCTTCAACAATACGTGGACCGTGAACTCCCTAATGTTCAAGCTGGTTTTAGAAAAGGCAGAGGAACCAGAGATCAAATTGCCAACATCCCCTGGATCATGGAAAAAGCAAGAGAGTTCCAGAAAAACATCTAGTTCTGCTTTATTGACTATGCCAAAGCCTTTGACTGTGTGGATCACAATAAACTGTGGAAAGTTCTGAAAGAGATGGGAATACCAGACCACCTAACCTTCCCCTTGAGAAATCTGTATACAGGTCAGGAAGCAACAGTTAGAACTGGACATGGAACAACAGACTGGTTCCAAATAGGAAAAGGAGTACTTCAAGGCTGTATATTGTCACCCTGCTTATTTAACTTCTATGCAGAGTACAT
>SJYX01000508.1:0-20522 GCA_006410675.1 Oreotragus oreotragus
TCATTCCAAGGACAAATATCACCAACATCTTCATCACCATCTTCTCCATTATGGGAAGAACAATTTCAGTGCAGAGACAGGGAGATTGTCTCCGTGCCTTTGGGGTTGACCAGTTGTCCTGAAAGCAGCTGTTTATCAGTGTGACCTGGCTTGGTCTCTCCAACTGGAGCAGACAGCGGCTTCAACAGAGACTCTAATTGATCCTGGGATCAATATTTACTTCTGGCTTTTGAATGGGCAAGGTCCAGTTGGAGGCCACTTTTGAAGTTTGGACCTCAACATGGGACTTCAGCCCACAGCTAAAGCCATCAAGAGGCAGGGACTCTGCATGCACTTTTTGTTTTTTTCTATTTTAATTTCAACCAGATGGACTGTCTATTTCTCCTTATTTCATTTCATTTTTAGAGGGAGAGATGTAATCTTACTTTCAACAAAATGGTTAATTTTTAAATTTATTTATTTGTAATAGAAGGATAATTGCTTTACAATATTGTGTTGGTTTCTGCCCTGAGGTGAGGTGAGGTGAAGTCGCTTAGTCGTGTCCGACTCTTTGCAACCCCGTGGACTGTACCTACCAGGCTTCTCCGTCCATGGGATTCTCCAGGCAAGAGTACTGGAGTGGGTTGCCATTTCCTTCTCCAGGGGATCTTCCTGACCCAGGGATTGAACCCGGGTCTCCCACATTGGAGGCAGACGCTTTACCCTCTGAGCCACCAGGGAAGCCCCACATCACTGTAAATCAGCCATAGGTATACATATGAAACTCTCCCTCTTGAAACTCCCTCCCACTTCCCATTCCCTCCCACATCTCTAGGTTGTTACAGAGCTGCAGTTTGTGTTTCCTGAGTCATACAGCAAATTCCCATTGGTTGTCTGTTTTACATATGGCAGTACCCATGTTTCCATGCTGCTCCCTCCATCCACCCCACCCTCTTCTTCCCCCTACCATGTCCATAAGTCTGTTCTCTATGTTTGCATCTCCACAAAGTGGTTAATTTTAAAATGTTATCTATTTCGTTCCCTCTCATATTCCTAAAGATGACTGTTCATAAAAACTGTGTGGTTATTTCACAATCTCACTGGAAATTATCACTTTAAAGGAGAGAACTTAACCTGCAGAATTTAAATATGCCAAGCAAGTTCACATGCAGGAAAAAGCAGCGGGGTGCCTTCATGTCCACCAAAATTCTCCGCTAACGGTTGTTTTCGCATCTCACCTGGATGACAAGGTATTTGCGTGCTGATAAGTCTCATGCACTATAAAATTCCAAGGTAGTCTGTGAATCATTAAAAAGAAGAGACTTTTTACAGTAAATACATGTTGTGTTGCTTGTAATTCATGGGACTTGAATTATTCTCAGTGCTTGAATTCATGCTTTAGAAGCTATACTGTTCTGGGGCTCAGAAACACCTGGACCAGAATCCTGGTTCCATGCTTGTCAGATATGCATCCTCAGGCATGAACTCAGCACCTCTGAACCTCAGCTTCTTCATCCATAAAATGGGCATAAATGTTTAGATGTAAAGGTGCGTTATTATTCAGGAAGGCACAGAGGGAGATTGATTTTAAGGAGTTGGCTCATGCAATGGTGGGAGTGTTGCAAATTCAAAATCTGCAGGATGGGTAGCAGGCTAAAGCCCTAGAAAAGTTACAGCTTGACTCCAAAAGCCATCTATTGCCGCAATTCCTTTCTGTTCGTGGGGAGAACAGTCTTTGTTTATTCAGGCCTTCAACTGATTGGGTGAGGCCCCCACACAATACAGATAGCAATCTGACTTCTTCGGAGTCCACTGATTTAAGAGTTAATCTCACTAAAAATTATCACAGAAATATCCATAATAATGCTTGATGAAATATCTGGGCACCATGGCCAAGGTGACACATAAAATCAATCATCCCATAAAAATTAAATCACAAACCCTAGAGAGAATGCTTGGCAAATTAATTGCTCAATAAATAGGAACTGCTAGCGAGAATTTAATTTGATAAATATATTTTTAGAATCTGCTGTGTAAAAGACTTTTCCAGTAGTCATGTATGGATGTAAGAGTTGTACTCTAAAGAAAGCTGAGCACTGAAGAATTGATGCTATTGCATAAACGAATGAATGAGTGAGTGAGCCCCCTTGGTCTCTCTGAACCTCAATCCCAGTCTTTCTGTTTGAAGCCTGCACTGATTTCTGGTGCATAAAATGTACGCAACACAATGCCCTATGAGATGATGACCGCTAAGGTTAGTGATTCTGTTACTCCTAACCTGGTTTGAACTTAACTCTGTCATGGCCTTCCAGATTTAACTGACTGCACCATCTGGCTCCCAACTCCAGGGTCTCATTAAATGAGCAGTAATAATAAAAGCAATTGCAAAAGCGTAGAAGAGATTAAGAAGACAACAAAAAAATAACGTTGCCAGCACAGGGCTATTGATTTTGTTTGTAGCCTGCTGGTGCAGAGGATAAATCATTTTATTTCTCAGATTCATTTGGTTACAATAAACATTGACCCCAGGCATGCAGGGCAGCCACTGATTAGTGCTAAAGAGCGATCACTACGAAAATGTCTCTGCAGAGTTCCATCATGTCTGATAAACCTAGAAGATTAAATAGAAGCCAACCACTGAAACTCAAGCCATAATGATTTCTTTCATTGTTCTTTTTCTGATTGGCAGAAATGTACATAGCAATAATTCCAGCAGTTTCCTGCTGTTCCAACAAAAATTATTTAGTTAAGTTATTAAAAGTTCTGTGTCGCTAGGGGAAGAGTACAGTGTAACTTTTCTTATGTGGCCTCTGGAAATTTATATAAAACTTATCATCGGAAGCTTAATGAGCAATTTGGAAAGGTTGAATAAAGATGTATGACATCTACCATAGACTAATAAGATTCATTGCTATTACCTTTATCATTTCGCTTGAGACAGTTTCTTTTCATTGTGGTCATCCTTACAGTAATATTATTTGAGAAAAATCACTAAATTTAGAGTGAGCATAAACCATGTGTGTACATGCTAAGTTGCTTCAATCATGTTCAACTGCTTGTGACCCCGTGGACTATAGCTCACCAGGCTTCTCTGTCCATGGGATTCTTCAAGCAAGAGTATTGGAGTGCATTGCCATGCCCTACCCCAGGAGATCTTCCTGACCCAGGGATTGAACCCATGTCTCTTACGTCTCCTGCACTGGCAGGTGGGTTCTTTACCACTAGCACCACCTAGGAAGATCAGGCATAAACCATATCTTCATCCAATCCATAAACCACAAATTTTGCAGCTGTCNCAGAATTTAAATATGCCAAGCAAGTTCACATGCAGGAAAAAGCAGCGGGGTGCCTTCATGTCCACCAAACTTCTCCGCTAACGGTTGTCTTCGCATCTCACTTGGGTGACAAGGTATTTGCGTGCTGATAAGTCTCATGTACTATAAAGTTCCAAGGTAGTCTGTGAATCATTAAAAAGAAGAGACTTTACAGAAAATACATGTTGTGTTACTTGTAATTCATGGTGCCTGAATTATTCTCAGTACTTGAATTCATGCTTTAGAAGCTGTACTGTTCTGGGGCTCAGAAACACCTGGACCAGAATACTGGTTCCATGCTTGTCAGATATGCATCCTCAGGCATGAACTCAGCACCTCTGAACCTCAGCTTCTTCATCCATAAAATGGGCATAAATGTTTAGATGTAAAGGTGCGTTATTATTCAGGAAGGTACAGAGGGAGATTGATTTTAAGGAGTTGGCTCATGCAATGGTGGGAGTGTTGCAAATTCAAAATCTGCAGGATGGGTGGCAGGTTAAAGCCCTAGGAAAGTTACAGCTTGACTCCAAAAGCCATCTATTGCCGCAATTCCTTTCTGTTCGTGGGGAGAACAGTCTTTGTTTATTCAGGCCTTCAACTGATTGGGTGAGGCCCCCACACAATACAGATAGCAATCTGACTTCTTCGGAGTCCACTGATTTAAGAGTTAATCTCACTAAAAATTATCACAGAAATATCCATAATAATGCTTGATGAAATATCTGGGCACCATGGCCAAGGTGACACATAAAATCAATCATCACATAAAAATTAAATCACAAACCCTAGAGAGAATGCTTGGCAAATTAATTGCTCAATAAATAGGAACTGCTAGTGAGAATTTAATTTGATAAATATATTTTTAGAATCTGCTGTGTAAAAGACTTTTCCAGTAGTCATGTATGGATGTAAGAGTTGTACTCTAAAGAAAGCTGAGCACTGAAGAATTGATGCTATTGCATAAACGAATGAATGAGTGAGTGAGCCCCCTTGGTCTCTCTGAACCTCAATCCCAGTCTTTCTGTTTGAAGCCTGCACTGATTTCTGGTGCATAAAATGTACGCAACACAATGCCCTATGAGATGATGACCGCTAAGGTTAGTGATTCTGTTACTCCTAACCTGGTTTGAACTCAACTCTGTCATGGCCTTCCAGATTTAACTGACTGCACCATCTGGCTCCCAACTCCAGGGTCTCATTAAATGAGCAGTAACAATAAAAGCAATTGCAAAAGCGTAGAGGAGATTAAGAAGACAACAAAAAAATAACATTGCCAGCACAGGGCTATTGATTTTGTTTGTAGCCTGCTGGTGCAGAGGATAAATCATTTTATTTCTCAGATTCATTTGGTTACAATAAACATTGACCCCAGGCATGCAGGGCAGCCACTGATTAGTGCTAAAGAGCGATCACTACGAAAATGTCTCTGCAGAGTTCCATCATGTCTGATAAACCTAGAAGATTAAATAGAAGCCAACCACTGAAACTCAAGCCGTAATGATTTCTTTCATTGTTCTTTTTCTGATTGGCAGAAATGTACACGGCAATAATTCCAGCAGTTTCCTGCTGTTCCAACAAAAATTATTTAGTTAAGTTATTAAAAGTTCTGTGTCGCTAGGGGAAGAGTACAGTGTAACTTTTCTTATGTGGCCTCTGGAAATTTATATAAAACTTATCATCGGAAGCTTAATGAGCAATTTGGAAAGGTTGAATAAAGATGTATGACATCTACCATAGACTAATAAGATTCATTGCTATTACCTTTATCATTTCGCTTGAGACAGTTTCTTTTCATTGTGGTCATCCTTACAGTAATATTATTTGAGAAAAATCACTAAATTTAGAGTGAGCATAAACCATGTGTGTACATGCTAAGTTGCTTCAATCATGTTCAACTGCTTGTGACCCCATGGACTATAGCTCACCAGGCTTCTCTGTCCATGGGATTCTTCAAGCAAGAGTATTGGAGTGCATTGCCATGCCCTACCCCAGGAGATCTTCCTGACCCAGGGATTGAACCCATGTCTCTTACGTCTCCTGCACTGGCAGGTGGGTTCTTTACCACTAGCACCACCTAGGAAGATCAGGCATAAACCATATCTTCATCCAATCCATAAACCACAAATTTTGCAGCTGTCTTCCAATTTCTTGTAATAGCCTGGTTTCTAAACTCCTGAATGCCGCTGTCTTCTATGTTCTGAAAAAGTCAATGTTATTGTTACTTTCATTTTATAGGGGATGGCATGTTTATTTGCAAGCAAAGTGGCAGAAATCAGAAGTTCTCAAAGGGCGTTCCCTGGGCCAGCAGTTTCAGCATCACATGGCAACTTACTGAAAATGTAAATTCTCAAACCCCAACCCAGACCTACTATGTCAGCCACCCCAGAGAGAAGAACCAGCCATCAGTGTTCCACGAATCCTCCAAGGGGTTCTGATGAAACTCAAGTGGTTCTCAGTTGGGAGTCAGCTTGCCCCCCCTACCCCCAGGGCATTTCACAGCATCTGGAGACAATTTTAGTTGTCAACAACTAGGGGAGAGGTTGTAGTGGGCATCTAGTGGATAGAAGCAACAGATTCTGTTGAACATCCTACAAGGCACAGGACAGATTCCCATAACAGAGAATCCAAGTCCAAAATGTCAATAGCTCCAAGGCTAAGAAATTGTGGTGAAAGGAAAGAACTCTAATGAGCAACTCTGTGTTTTAATGTGTCCTATTTATTTTTATTTATTATTTTATTTTTGGTGTTCCACGTATCACAAATGATTTTACTTTTCATTTCCTATTTTTATTTTAAACCCACTCAACATGATTTCTATTACTGTCATCTTTAGAAGGTCTTCCTTCAGCTTAGAATCACATTGATGTTTACCTATGTGTTAGATTTCCTTTTTTATACTTAATTAGTTAATCCATTTGGAATTAATTTTCATAAAAGTTGTGACATTTTAACAGTTTCTTTACTGTATTAAAAGTCTTCATACATGGATATGAATTGCTTCTATTTCCTGACCAAGCCACAGCTAAGAGGATGTGCTTCACCAAAACAAAGGAATTAACTGAGCAAAAAGACCTGTTTGAATCAGCTTCAACCTCATGTGACCAAAAGTTTAATACTAGATTCAATGCCAGATGAATTTAACAGTTTCTTTACTGTATTAAAAGTCTTCATACATGGATATGAATTGCTTCTATTTCCTGACCAAGCCACAGCTAAGAGGATGTGCTTCACCAAAACAAAGGAATTAACTGAGCAAAAAGACCTGTTTGAATCAGCTTCAACCTCATGTGACCAAAAGTTTAATACTAGATTCAATGCCAGATGAAAGTATATTTCTTACACTAAAAAATAAAGATGTGGCAATGAACAGAATGGTGCTTGGTTTGTGGTGCTGTGATTATTAGGGGCCTAGACCTCTTCAAAATATCCTTGTCATTATGATGCAAAATGTCTGCTGAAGCTCTGGCTATCACATTCTGTTACATGCAGTTTGATGAAGAAAAAAACAGAAAAGGGTGAGCCTCTTTTCTTTAAGGACACTTTCCAAAGTTGATATACGTTATTGTTTGTATCTCACTGGCCAAAAATAAGTTATAGAGCGCACTTATTGCAAAGAAGGCCAGGAAATGCAATCCACTAATTAAGAGAATAGTTATAGAGGTAGGGATAATAATCTTTGCCAAGTTGAGTTGCAGGAACCAGGGGTTTAATGTTCCAAAGTTTTGAGATAAAGAGGATCTCCAGGATGACAATTCTGTGTTTGTTGGCAGTGGGGTGTGCTGGAGGGCAACCCTTTAATGGAAAATCCCAAAGAGAAAGTGAGAGAAAGTGAAAGAAAGTGAAGTCTCTCAGTCGTGTCTGACTCTTTGTGACCCTGTGGACTGTAGCCCACCAGGCTCCTCCGTCCATGGGGTTCTCCAGACAAGAATACTGGAGTGGGTTGTCACGCCCTCTTCCATGTCATCTTACTCTGCAGAAAAGGGAGGACAGAGATGATTTGCATTACTGGCATCTTTGCCACACAACTCCCAGTGCTCAGCCCTGGAGCAAATCCTGAGTCTGTTTCCATTTTCACAACCAACACATAAGCATCGCTTAAGAGCAAAGAAAACTCAGTAACCCCCAACAAAGAATGAATTGCAAGCTTTTACCCTTCCATTAACCATATCTAGCCATGTGCCCACCCCTTTGGAAGCATAATGCCATTTCTATGAGACTGGAATAAAGCTAATTTTAAAATAGCACACTTTTATTTTAAAAATGTAAACCAGAGGACCTGTTTGCAGGCTCAATCACTGAATGCACTCCAAAGATTTATTTTAAAGCTTCTGTGACTTTTCCAAATTCTTGAGATTGTTTGTACCTCTCTGAAATGAATTAGAAATATTAATTTTTTTCTACCTCATAAGATATGTATATTTTCATGACAGTCATTTTCCAAGCATATGCTTGTTTGAAGGACAGAAGGAATGGGACCTATTTTGGGCCAGCATGGCTCTGTCTCCCTGCTGGTTCCTGGCAGGTCAGCCAATGCCAGGTGACTGAGGCTGTTAAACTCTTTCTATTGACTCACATAGATGTAAATAATACTGACAGTCTTGCATATTCTCACCAGATGCCCTGAATCATTCTTGTCTTCCTTCTAAAGACCGGTGGGGTGAAGACTCAAGACAGGAGAATAACAGAGTTTGTAAATTCGACCTCTAGACAGTATTCTGCCTCCCAAGGCTAACTGCTTACTCCCTAATCCTATTATGCATGTTAGAAACTGGGAATTATCTCTGCCTCCCTGCAGGATGCTGATATGTTTCTGATGTGGGCTCCCTCTTCCCACCCTAGGCAGATGGAAATGCTAGGCCAACTGGGAAATGCTTGTGTTCTCAAAGAAGCAAAAAAGAAAGTTGTTTTTGTTCAGTGGCTAAGTCCTGTCCAGCTCTTTGCAATCCCATGGGCTGCAGCATGCCAAGCTCCTCTGTCCTTCACCATCTCCCAGAGTTTGCTCAAATTCATGTCCATTGAGTCAGTGATGCTCTCTGACCATCTCATCCTCCGTCTCCTCTTCTCTTCCTCCCCTCTATTTTTCCCAGCATCAGGGTCTTTTCCAGTGAGTCAGCTCTTTGCATCAGGTGGCAAAGTACTGGAGCTTCAACTTCAGCATCAGTCCTTCCAATGAACACTCAGGACTGATCTCCTTTAGGATGGACTGGTTGGATCTCCTTGCAGTCTAAGGGACTCTCAGGAGTCTTCTCCAACACCACAGTTCAAAAGCATCAATTCTTCAATGCTCAGTCCTCTTTATGGCCCAAATCTCACATCCATATATGACTACTGGAAAAACCTTAGCTTTGACTATACAGACCTCTGTTGGTAAAGTGATATTTGTGCTTTTGAATATGCTGTCTAGGTTGGTCATAACTTTCCTTCCAAGGAGCAAGCACCTCTTAATTTCACAGCTGCAGTCACCATCTCCAGTGATGTTGGAGCCCAGAAAAGAAAGTCTGTCACTGGTTCTACCAGCCTTTCTTCTATTTGCCATGAAGTCATGGGACTAGAGGCCATGAAGAACTTCCAAGTTTCCCCACCCCCATCTGGATGCAGGCACTTGGACGCTTGCCTTTCGCCAAGGTCTGTGTCAAGCCCTCATGTTCCACAACCACCTGTCATGTGCGTGCTCAGACTCACAGTCATGTCCGACTCTTTCTTGACCCCATGAACTGTATCCCACCAGCCTCCTCGGTTCATGGCAAGACTACTGGAGCAGGTTGCCATTTCCACCTCCAGAGCATCTTCCCAGACCAGGGATCAAACCTGGATCTCCTGTATTGCAGGTGAATTCTTTACGGCTGAGCCATCAGTAAAGCATGACCACCCCATGGGGGATGCTAATAGGGTCCCCTTTAGGCAGACAAGAAGGCTGGGTCCAGACAGTAGGCTTATGGTGGAGCGGGGCTGGGCCCTTCACAGTAGCCTCACACTGCTGTCCACGAGGTACACGTGGCCCTAGGGGTGATAAAGATTCTCCCTTGGGAGGGAGACTACACTAGAGGTTTGATCATAGAGGCAGAGCCTGGCAAGCAAGGATGGTAAGGGAAAGACTCAGTAGAAATTGTAGGGACTGCTTCNTGGGGTGTGCTGGAGGGCAACCCTTTAATGGAAAATCCCAAAGAGAAAGTGAGAGAAAGTGAAAGAAAGTGAAGTCTCTCAGTCGTGTCTGACTCTTTGTGACCCTGTGGACTGTAGCCCACCAGGCTCCTCCGTCCATGGGGTTCTCCAGACAAGAATACTGGAGTGGGTTGTCACGCCCTCTTCCATGTCATCTTACTCTGCAGAAAAGGGAGGACAGAGATGATTTGCATTACTGGCATCTTTGCCACACAACTCCCAGTGCTCAGCCCTGGAGCAAATCCTGAGTCTGTTTCCATTTTCACAACCAACACATAAGCATCGCTTAAGAGCAAAGAAAACTCAGTAACCCCCAACAAAGAATGAATTGCAAGCTTTTACCCTTCCATTAACCATATCTAGCCATGTGCCCACCCCCTTGGAAGCATAATGCCATTTCTATGAGACTGGAATAAAGCTAATTTTAAAATAGCACACTTTTATTTTAAAAATGTAAACCAGAGGACCTGTTTGCAGGCTCAATCACTGAATGCACTCCAAAGATTTATTTTAAAGCTTCTGTGATTTTTCCAAATTCTTGAGATTGTTTGTACCTCTCTGAAATGAATTAGAAATATTAATTTTTTTCTACCTCATAAGATATGTATATTTTCATGACAGTCATTTTCCAAGCATATGCTTGTTTGAAGGACAGAAGGAATGGGACCTATTTTGGGCCAGCATGGCTCTGTCTCCCTGCTGGTTCCTGGCAGGTCAGCCAATGCCAGGTGACTGAGGCTGTTAAACTCTTTCTATTGACTCACATAGATGTAAATAATACTGACAGTCTTGCATATTCTCACCAGATGCCCTGAATCATTCTTGTCTTCCTTCTAAAGACCGGTGGGGTGAAGACTCAAGACAGGAGAATAACAGAGTTTGTAAATTCGACCTCTAGACAGTATTCTGCCTCCCAAGGCTAACTGCTTACTCCCTAATCCTATTATGCATGTTAGAAACTGGGAATTATCTCTGCCTCCCTGCAGGATGCTGATATGTTTCTGATGTGGGCTCCCTCTTCCCACCCTAGGCAGATGGAAATGCTAGGCCAACTGGGAAATGCTTGTGTTCTCAAAGAAGCAAAAAAGAAAGTTGTTTTTGTTCAGTGGCTAAGTCCTGTCCAGCTCTTTGCAATCCCATGGGCTGCAGCATGCCAAGCTCCTCTGTCCTTCACCATCTCCCAGAGTTTGCTCAAATTCATGTCCATTGAGTCAGTGATGCTCTCTGACCATCTCATCCTCCGTCTCCTCTTCTCTTCCTCCCCTCTATTTTTCCCAGCATCAGGGTCTTTTCCAGTGAGTCAGCTCTTTGCATCAGGTGGCAAAGTACTGGAGCTTCAACTTCAGCATCAGTCCTTCCAATGAACACTCAGGACTGATCTCCTTTAGGATGGACTGGTTGGATCTCCTTGCAGTCTAAGGGACTCTCAGGAGTCTTCTCCAACACCACAGTTCAAAAGCATCAATTCTTCAATGCTCAGTCCTCTTTATGGCCCAAATCTCACATCCATATATGACTACTGGAAAAACCTTAGCTTTGACTATACAGACCTCTGTTGGTAAAGTGATATTTGTGCTTTTGAATATGCTGTCTAGGTTGGTCATAACTTTCCTTCCAAGGAGCAAGCACCTCTTAATTTCACAGCTGCAGTCACCATCTCCAGTGATGTTGGAGCCCAGAAAAGAAAGTCTGTCACTGGTTCTACCAGCCTTTCTTCTATTTGCCATGAAGTCATGGGACTAGAGGCCATGAAGAACTTCCAAGTTTCCCCACCCCCATCTGGATGCAGGCACTTGGACGCTTGCCTTTCGCCAAGGTCTGTGTCAAGCCCTCATGTTCCACAACCACCTGTCGTGTGCGTGCTCAGACTCACAGTCATGTCCGACTCTTTCTTGACCCCGTGAACTGTATCCCACCAGCCTCCTCGGTTCATGGCAAGACTACTGGAGCAGGTTGCCATTTCCACCTCCAGAGCATCTTCCCAGACCAGGGATCAAACCTGGATCTCCTGTATTGCAGGTGAATTCTTTACGGCTGAGCCATCAGTAAAGCATGACCACCCCATGGGGGATGCTAATAGGGTCCCCTTTAGGCAGACAAGAAGGCTGGGTCCAGACAGTAGGCTTATGGTGGAGCGGGGCTGGGCCCTTCACAGTAGCCTCACACTGCTGTCCACGAGGTACACGTGGCCCTAGGGGTGATAAAGATTCTCCCTTGGGAGGGAGACTACACTAGAGGTTTGATCATAGAGGCAGAGCCTGGCAAGCAAGGATGGTAAGGGAAAGACTCAGTAGAAATTGTAGGGACTGCTTCCTTTGGCTAAAACCTCTGTCCTGGCCTTCTTCACGGCCAGTCGCCCAAACAGATTGGGTTCAGGCCCCGGTTCACCCTGATAGGTCACCTTCCTCTGCCCACTGCAGGGCTCTGCAGTGGCTCCCCAGGATTTCCTATGATGTCACACCGTTCACCGTGGGACGATCTTGAGTTCTCTTCTCTGCCTCCCTCGTTGGAGGGCGAGTCCTCTGAAGGCAGCAACAAAGTCATTTACTGCAAATAATTCAATAAGTGACTTGTTGAGTGAGGGAGGGAGTTCAGATGAGGAAACAAGTTTGCAACCTGCCCAGGTGTCCATAACCAGTTACTCCTAATGCATGTCAAAGTCGTCCCCTAACTTCTGGCCCAGAGCTTTTTCTTTGATGCTTTACTAAACCCTGATTGTGTTTCCTCTTTCAGAGTCCTCTATAAAATCTGGATAGCAGTGTGGGAGAAATTAGTTTAACCACTTGGAAGAGAATAGAGACTAAAGACATAGGAGGGAAAAAATTGCAAAATTAGAAAGAGAACATGCAAGGAAGAGATGAAAACCATTGCTGGCTTCAGAGGGTCTCAATTCAGTTCAGTGCAGTCGCTCTGTCGTGTCCGACTCTTTGAGATCCCATGGACTGCAGCACACCAGGCCTCCCTGTCCATCCCCAACTTCCAGATTCACCCAAACTCATGTCCATTGAATTGGGGGTGCCATCCAACCATCTCATCCTCTGTTGTCCCCCTCTCTTCCTGCCTTCAACCTTTCCCAGCATCAGGTTCTTTTCCAATCAGTCAGTTCTTTGCATCAGGTGGCCGAAGTATTGGAGTTTCAGCTTCAGCATCAGTCCTTTCAATGAATATTCAGGGCTGATTTCCTTTAGGATGTACTCTAGTTAATATCAGGCCCTGGGAAAAGTCTGAAGTTTTTCCCAACATGTAGCGGAGATGGACGCTGAGAGAAGACCCAATACTCCTGCGTCAGAGATGAGGCTCCATCACTCACAGCAGTAGCCAGGGTATCTGCATCTGTTGCTTTGGTTACCTGAGCCCTGATTCCCAAAGGCAACATGAAAAAGAGCCAGGTGATACCTGCACACCTGGTCAACCACATTACAGAAGAAGATCTTAGAGAACCCGAGGCTTTTCTAAGGGGCACTGAGCATGCCTGCCATTTTTTATCCAGAGGAAGATATTATCTTTATTATACAGAGTGTTAGTGGGCCTGTTCTTTTTTCTAAAGGGAGAAATCATTTCTATCTCCAAAGCTGTTCCTCATATTAAAATCCTTGAACAAATAGAAACAGAGGCAAATGTGCAGACTCATGAGAAACCAATGTATCCATTGCTGTCTCCCAGAAATTACCTGATTTATCCATTCGCTCACACACTGGACATCACTTAGTAATTATACGCCAGGTACTGAGCTGCTTGCTGGATATATATCTGGGAGCAAACCGTGACATGGTTCCCGACTGCAGAGAGCTTACACTTTTAGCCAGGAAGATAATCATACATTCAGGATCACATAAAGGCATGCAAAATGGCAACAGTGATGAAGACCCTTTGAGAAGGGCTCAGTGCCACCACAGAGACATATCAGAGTGGATACTACAAAAGTGTGATGTGGCAAGAAAGAGACTCCCAGACAGATGAGACAGAGCAAGCAAAGGCCCCGGAGTCAGAGGGCAGATGTCCCCCGTGAGTGGATGAATAGTACTGTTTTCCCATGACTGTTGTCTCTTTCAAGCCAGTTGCTGCAGACTGATCATTAATTGCATCCCTCTTCCCTCTAGAAAAATGCTGCAGGTGAACCTGTCTGCAAAGCAGAAATAGAGGCACAAATATAGAGAACAAATGTATGAACACCAAGGAAGGAAAGGGAGGGTGAGGGATTGGTATATGCACACTGCTATGTATGAACTAGGTAAGTAATAAGAGCCTCCTGCACAGCACAGGGAACTCTGCTCGGTGCTCTGTGGTGACCTAATGGGAAGGAAACCCATGAAAGGGATATGTGCATACGTATGGCTGATTCACTTGTGGTAGAGCAGAAAATAACACAACATTGTAAAGCAACTATACTTCAATATTTTTTTTAATAGTGCCATCTGAGGATTTGAGAGGTTCAGAGTTCAGGGAGAGGGCAGCATGTTTCAGATGATGCTCTACAAAATGGGACCAGAGCAGGCTGAGCTTTGCAGGCACTGCTAACAACTTGGGTTATTATCCCAAGAGCAAAGGGGTGCTATATGAGGGTTTTGAACAAGAGCATCACATGAGCAGGTTTTCATTCTGAAGAGATCACTTTGGTGTCGATGCAGAGAAGGATTTAGAGGAGATAATCAGGTCATCAGAATCTATGACTGTGGTTCAGGCAGAGAAAACAGTGGCTCGGATGAGAATGGTAAAGCGAGAAGTTGGATTTAAGTGGAGAAGAAGGGACACGGTTAGACTCCAGATACTTAGAGGGTACAAAGGACAGGCTATGACTTGGGAGTAAATAGATCATCAGTGATGATGCTGGAATTTCTGTCTGGCACTATCACAGGAAATATTAGTGACGGTAAGGAGAAAGGCTAGCTAGGCAGTGGGATGAGCAGATATGAGCTCAGGTGGGAAATATAGGCTGGAGCCATACACCTGGGCACTGACATCATCTGGATGCTAACTGAAGCTGGGATGTGAAGGAGGGAACCCAAGTACAGGAGGAGAGAGCCAAGGATGGAGCCTGAGAAAGCCAGCGTGGACAGAGGAGCAGAGCAGGGCAAGTCTTAAAGGCAGCTGCGAGGGTGCTTATCGAGTCAGGGAGAAGCCTGGACTGGGGTTCCAGAAAGCCTGGAGGAGAGCGATCACAGGAAGACTGGCAAATGTCTGTGGATGGAAGACTGGAGCCCACTGGTGGTCCACGCAAGCGGAGGGGTGTGGAGGTGGCTGGAGGAGACTCAGTCACATGTGAGGGATGGGGAACAGAGCCCAAGAGTCCCGGCACCTCTGTGAGGTTTCAGGCAGTGAGAGGGAGGAAACAGAAGGGCTGCGGAAGGTGGAGGGCAGCGAAGCACAATTCTGAGGATGGGAACTACGGAAGCGAGCAGAAACACTTCCAGTGGGGAGAATCCCCTTGAGAAGAGAAGGGTAAAAGGAGAGTGAGGAGGAAGAGTAACCAGCCCTAGAAGGTTCCTGAGAAGCGCAAGCAAGGGATGGAGTCCAGAGCACGGGAGGAAGGAACTGACTCAGAGAAGACAAAGGGCAGCGGGAAGGAAGGCCTCTCGGTGGGTGTCAGGGTGTCTGCAAATCTGTAAGAGGGTGGCTGAGCGAGCCCGTGAGGATGGGGGTGGGAGGAGGAAGGCAGGCTATTGACCAAAGGCAAAGAAGGAGATGGAGTCGCGGGGAGCCAGAGGTTTCCAGGAGAGTGTGTCTGGAGGCAGCCACTGCAGAGAACAAGTGGGACAGAGGAAAACAAGGAGGGCGCCAGGCGGTTTCTGTGTGCACTCAAGACACACGCACACACATGAACACATGTCTGTGTTCACACACATGCACAGGCACACGCACCTACAAGTGTGCATATGCACAAGCACATGTCCACACATGCAGGTACATGTGTGCACATGTATACGTGTGTGTACGCATGTGTTCACATACACATGTGCACACGTGTGAATGAATGTTCACATATATGCACACATTGCATGCATACGCGTGCACATGGTGCCCACATACAGCCACACACACATGTTTGCACATGCACACTCGTGTGTGCATATGCTTCACACGCATGCACACACATACACGCACACACACATGCAGACATACACACAAGCACACTGACATATACACGTGTTCACATGCACACTCATATGCATACATATGCATTCACATGCTTCACACGCATTCAAACATACAAACACATACACACAGGCCAGGACCTCAGTCTCTCCACACTCTGTAAACACTCCCTCAAATCCGGGCTCCCTCCTCCTTTCCACTAGCCTGCCTGTGTCCATCGCTGCATGGTCCTGTCACCATAAGCCTTCCTACAAGAGGTGGCCTGAGGAAGCCTCTGAATCCTGGGCGGCTGGTGAGAGGGAAGACCACTGCCAGCACTACTCAGCTCACATCCACCCCCTCATCCTAGACACATTTACAGAAATAAGCTCAAAGCCATCGAAATGACCCAGAAGGGAAAATCATCGGCATTCTGGCCAAAGCCAAGCTCTGCTCATCGACCCAGGGGGCTGGTGTTTCAGAGAGGGGAGGGGCTGGGGAGCGATGAAGCTCATCTTCTCCTCCCTCTAATGAGGAGCTCAAAGCCCAGAGAGGTTTAAAGGTAGCTGCTCACCCACAGGTGTCCTGGTTCTGGCACACTGCATCCAGAGGCAGGTAGTGAGTGCTTGACCAAAGTGAATTTATCTTCCCCTCACCAAACCCCCAAATGCTTCCCCCCCAAGTCAAATGCACCACAAGTCTGAAAATGAAAGCCTCTCTTTGCTTAATCAGGGGAGAAATGGTGTCGCCTCATTTCAGGCGGATCAGAGGAAAGCTCAAGAGGAAGGAACACGGCCCAGGATTCTGGAGCCCGAATGCAGAGTGCTCTCTGAAGTGGAAAGGAAATGACTCTCCTGACCTGGAAACAACCCTCATTTGCCATGAAAGTCTCTTATTTCCAGACTCTCCAAGGACAGCGGGGGTCAGAGGCTGGGGCTTTGGTGGGTAGACAGCGTGGGGTCTGCAGGGAGAGAGAATGCAGGTTGTGCCTGGGGTCTCCCCGAGGAGATGGGCTGTTAGGGAGACCCTGTGAGTGTGCTGACGACCCCCGCCCTCCTGCCACCAGAGCCAGGACTCCGGAGTGTCTTCCGTTCTGGGTCACTGAAGGCACACGGCTCCTTAAGCATCCATAAATCGCCTGATCTGCCTGAAAGAAACTGACAGTGGAGCCTGAAAGAAAATCCATTTCTGGAATAATAAGAGAGCTTGGCAGCTTCTGCGAGCAGATTCAAGGCAAAGTTGAGGGCGCCCGGGGGATTTTCACTTTGCGAGGGGTGGGGGGTGGGGGTTGTCTGTGCCCGGAGGTTGAACCAGGGGACGTGAGAGGTGAAATTGGAGGCGAAAAGCCTCTCTGTCAGCGTGGAAGAGCAGCTTCGCTCTTGTTCTTCACCCACCTCCTGTGGCAAAGTTGAGGGCGCCCGGGGGATTTTCACTTTGCGAGGGGTGGGGGGTGGGGGTTGTCTGTGCCCGGAGGTTGAACCAGGGGACGTGAGAGGTGAAATTGGAGGCGAAAAGCCTCTCTGTCAGCGTGGAAGAGCAGCTTCGCTCTTGTTCTTCACCCACCTCCAAGAAAAATTAAGTGGACATCAGAGTCATCTGCCAGTGGGAAGGAGGGAGACAATGAGGAAGGAGAAGGCTGGAGGAGGTTTGGGCGGGGGTGCAGGGGGAGGAGGCAGGGGGACAGGAAACGGGGCAGAGACCTTTGCTGCTTGGCATCTCCTCAGCGGGGGCCACTGCAGCGCTGAGACACAGTTTGTTCTTTTGTAATCAGCTCAGATGAAGAATCCCAGGGATGGGGGAGCCTGTGGGCTGCCATCTATGGGGTCGCACAGAGTCGGACACGACTGACGTGACTTAGCAGCAGCAGACGGTAAAGGATATGCCTGGGGATCTGAGTTCAATTCCTGGGTCAAGAAGATCTCCTGGAGAAGGGAATTGCTCCCTCTTCCAGTATCATTGCCTGCGAAACCCCACGGACAGAGGAGCCTGGTGGGCTACAGTCCACGGGGTCACAAAGAGTCAGACATGTTTAAGTGACTAACACAACAGCAGGAAGGCAAAGGAGCACATGAGGTTTTACATTCATGCGCACAAAATTACTGCAAACACTATTCTCCTACCTCAGAACTATGTGTGTGTGTGTGTGTGTGTGTGTGTGTGTGTGTGTGTGTGTATACACATATATTAAATCTCAATTTGGGAGCTATATCCTTTTTGGCTTATTTTTAAAATAAACTCCCTTGGAGTAGGAAATGGCAACCCACTGCAGTATTCTTGCCTAGAGAATCCCATGGACAGAGGAGCCTGGTGGGCTACAGTCCGCAGGGTCACAAAGAGTCGGGCATGACTGAGCGAATGAACACACAAAATAAAAGCAAGGGCTCCTCTGTGTGTCTGAGTGAAGAACGCACTCCGGCTTGAGGGTGGGAAGGAGACGTGTCACGGTGGCCCCCACGCCGGTCCCCTGTGCCCTGCAGGAAGCCCCCCTCCTCTTTGCCTGCATGAGCATGGCTCCCTGGAGGTGTCTGCTAGTTGCTGTCTTCCCAGCTAAACTTTCCCGACATGTAAGGGTGAATTTCACACGATCATCACATGGTGAAGCATTTTGCGGAGAATCCAGAATCCAGAATTTAAAGGAAATTAACAAGGGACCCACAGGTTCAAGGCTAACGTCCTGTGGGTTGGGGCTTCTTGCCAGGTCAGATCTAAGTGTACGCCAGGGTCAGGATTTGGGCCCAGGTGAGCTGGTTCAAGGGCTTCCCAGGCGGCGCTTCCCAGGCTTCCCTGCCTGCCAATGAGGAAGACGGAAGAGATGCGGCTTCAATCCCGGCTTCCCTGGGTCGGGAAGAGTCCCTTTGAGAAGGAAGTGGCAGCCCACTCCAGTATTCTTGTCCAAAGAACCCCCATGGACAGAGGAGACTGGTGGGCTACAGTCCATGGGGTCACATAGAGTCAGATGCACCTGAAGCAACTTAGCACGCATATTCAAGTTGGTTCAGGTTCCTGCTTTCCACCACGTCCCTGCTGCTGAATGTGTTCCCTCCACTTCAGACACTCCCCTCCTGTCCTGGATTAGCCCTCTCTATCGCTTTGCTGGTTCTGAGGAATCCCTCCTGCCTCTCCTCCAGAGCTAGGTTGAGAGGCCCTCATACCTGCCCCCTGGATCCTTGTACTACAGTCCCCATCAGCCCCCAAGTCTCAGGACTCCCTGCAGACAGTAAGATCCCTGGGGACAGGGTTTCTGTAGTATCCAGGCATGGTGAGGCACACAGTGTGTGTGTCTGCAAGCACAAATGAATGAAATTGTAAAAAAAAAAAAAAAAAAGACCAGATCTTTGTCCTACAAGAGCTCCTAAACCCATGGGAGGACAGATTTCTACACAACAACCATGACACCTCATGGACAGGCTGGGAGGGCTGCAGTCAAGTCTACAAGTCAGGTTCCAAACTCACATGGGAAGGACTGGTGACCTCTGCCTGCGGTGCAAGGAAAGGGCAGGATGGCACTTAATTAGGGATGTGTGTGTATGTGCTCAGTTGCCCAGTCACGTCTGGCTCTTTTGCAACCCCGTGGACTGCCAGGGTCCTCCACCCATCTCCCAAGCAAGAATACTGGAGCGGGTTGCCATTTCCTACTTCATGGGATCTTCCCGACCCAGGGATCAAAGCCACATCTCTTGCATCTCCTGCATTGGTAGGTGGATTATTTACCACTGAGCCCACCTGGGAAGGGATGAGTCATTCTAACCAGCCAAGAAGGGAGGAGGAACAGACTGATAAGGAGAGCACAGGGCACGTGGAAAATGGTGACTAGTTTAGTCCAACAGCACAGGTGTCTGACTGAGCTCCCACAGTAGTTCGGGCATCGTCCAGATGCAGTGAGCCAAACACAGGGGGAACTCAAAGCCCTTCCCTCTGGAAGGTTACAGCGAGGGAGGGAGGGAGACCCACGATGCACCATGCTGGAAACTGGTAACCACAGGTTCCTGGCCAGGATGCCCATCCACGCAGGGGGTCAGTGAGTGAGGTGCTCACCCTCCAGCTCCTGGGTGGCTGGGCGGGGACATGGCCAGGGCCTGTGGCCTCGAGAAGTCCCCTCTAGCACTCTGGTGACCCATAGGTACTCATGTCTTCCACACGGCCAGGAGGTAGCAAAGCTGGGAAAGCCTCTCAGGACAGAGCTTCTCTGGGAGTGCAGGGTCAAGGCAGACTTTCTGGAGGAGGTGATTCCCAAGTTGGGCCTTGACAATAGACTAGGACAGATGGAGAGATTTTGAAGAAAGGAACAAACTAAGAGTGGTGACAATAAAGAGTGCTAATCTTCACTGAATCACTTCATGGTAGACAGAAGGGGGAAAAAGTCAATTCTAAAGAAAATCAGCCCTGAACATTCATTGGAAGGACTGATGCTGAAGCTGAAGCTCCAATCCTTTGGCCACCTGATGCAGAGCCGACTCATTGGAAAAGACTCTGATGCAGGGAATTATTGAAGGTCAAGGAGAAGGGGGTGGCAGAAGATAAGATGCTTGGATACCATCACTGACTCAATGAGCATGAATTTGAGCAAACTCTGGGAGATAGAGAAGGACAGGGAATCCTGGCATGCTGCAGTTCGTGGGGTCACAAAGAGTCGGACACGACTTAGCGAATGGAAAACAACAGGCCTTCATGGAGCAGTAAAGAAGCACCAGCCTGGACCTAAGCACCTCTAAACTTACCTCATTTAACCCTCCCACCTCTCTGAAGGGAAGGAGGTCATTTTACACATGAGTAAATTGAGGCATTGGATCACTGAAAAAGCAAAAGAGTTCCAGAAAAACATCTATTTCTGCTTTATTGACTATGCCAAAGCCTTTGACTGTGTGGATCACAATAAACTGTGGAAAATTCTGAAGAAGATGGAAATACCAGACCACTTGACCTGCCTCTTGAGAAACCTGTATGCAGGTCAGGAAGCAACAGTTAGAACTGGACATGGAACAACAGACTGGTTCC
>SJYX01000508.1:20578-31263 GCA_006410675.1 Oreotragus oreotragus
TACCAGACCACCTAACCTGCCTCTTGAGAAATCTGTATGCAGGTCAGGAAGCAACAGTTAGAACTGGACATGGAACAACAGACTGGTTCCAAATAGGAAAAGCAGTACGTCAGGGCTGTATATTGTCACCCTGCTTATTTAACTTATATGCAGAGTACATCATGAAAAACGCTGGACTGGAAGAAGCACAAATTGGAATCAAGATTGCCGGGAGAAATATCAATAACTTCAGATATGCAGATGACACCATCCTTATGGCAGAAAGTGAAGAAGAACTAAAAAGCCTCTTGATGAAAGTGAAAGAGGAGAGTGAAAAGTTGGCTTAAAGCTCAACATTCAGAAAACTTAGATCGTGGCATCCAGTCCCATCACTTCATGGCAAATAGACGGGGAAACAGTGGAAAGAGTGGCTTACTAGGTTTTCGGGCTCCAAGATCACTGCATATGGTGTTTGCAGCCATGAAATTAAAAGATGCCTACTCCTTGGAAGGAGAGTTATGACCAGCCTCGATAGCATATTCAAAAGCAGAGACATTACTTTGTCAACAAAGGTCAAGGCTATGGTTTTTCCAATGGTCATGTATGGATGTGAGAGTTGGACTATAAAGAAAGCTGAGCGCAGAAGAATTGATACTTTTGAACTGTGGTGCTGGAGAAGACTCTTGAGAGTCCCTTGGACTGCAAGGAGATCCAACCAGTCCATTCTGAAGGAGATCAACCCTGGGATTTCCTTGGAAGGAATTATGCTAAAGCTGAAACTCCAATACTTTGGCCACCTCATGCGAAGAGCTGATGAATTTGAAAAGACCTTGATGCTGGGAAAGATCAAAGGCAGGAGGAGAAGGGGATGACAGAGGATGAAATGGTTGGATGGCATCACTGACTCAATGGACATGGGTTTGGGTGAACTCTGACAGTTGGTGATGGACAGGCACATCTGGTGTGCTACGATTCATGGGGTCGCAAAGAGTCAGACACGACTGATCAACTGAAATGAACTGAAATTGAGGCACAAAAAGTTTAAGTAACCTTCCCAAAGTCACACAGACAGAAAGCAGTGAAGCTAGGATTCACAGCAAGGTAAATGTGTCCCGGATTTCTGTTTCCTAGTAAACGATCCATGGAGGCACATAGCAAAACCACAGAAGCAGTGTGGCTTTCCTGGGATACAGGATGCTGGATGGTCAGTGGTAAGAAACAGGCTGGGAGGAAGACACAGCATTTGACTCAGACCAGGAGAGCCACGTGGACAGCTGTTCCTGGAGGTTGGGAACTAGGCCAGGAGGTCACATCGTGTGTCTGCAGAGGTGGGTGGGGGCCAGGCTGCCCAAGTCATAAGGTCCCTTTTTTGGGATTTGGGCAGGAATTCAGTGGGAAACCATCGAAGACTCATGAGTGGGGCACGGGATGCTCAGTGGGGAGTGTCAGGAAGATGACTCTCGGGCAGGGCCAAGGATTGGGAGGCGGGGGTGCTATGATGGAGACATGTGGAAGGATGTCGCAGTGGTGCAGTGTGGCGCGAGCCCGTGGGTGGCTCCAGGTGTGATACGGTCCCTGCACGTATTCCCTGCTGCCACGATTCCTTCCTGGCTTGTATTTCTTTCCTGATGATTAGTACCATCATAAAGAGGCGCTCCCAAGAACAGCGCCCTACACACCCCTTAACACACCCTTCCTGGCCTGCACCTTTCTTCTCTGTCCCCATCTCAATAAACTTGCCACAATCCACCACCTGTCTCCAGCAACTTCAAACACCTCAGCCCTTCTGGTAAACAGCAGTCAGTGACTGGCTTTAGCTACTTGGGTGTTGCTGTCTACCCCAGGGAGCTTCTCAAGCATTTCTTTGATACAAACACAGAGGGATTCAGGAGAGGCCAGTCTCCTCCATCTGCCAGAAGATCAAGTGTCTCTTGGACCCTTCACCCAACACAGTCCCTCCTGGGTCCACACTCATGGCCTTTGCACGTGGCTTACTGCCTGCAGCATCACGCATGCATGCATGCTTAGTCATTCAGTCGTGTCTGACTCTTTGCAACCTCATGGAATGTAGCCCACCAGGCTCCTCTGTCCATGGAATTCTCCAGACAAGAATACTGGAGCGGGGAGTAATTTCCTACTCCAGGGGACCTTCCTGACACAAGGATCAAACCCAGGTCTCCTGCATCGGCAGGTGGATTCTTTACCACTGAGCCACCAGGAAGCTTTCACTTTTCACTTTCATGCATTAGAGAAGGAAATGGCAACCCACTCCAGTGTTCTTGCCTGGAGAATCCCAGGGACAGTGGAGCCTGGTGGGCTGCCATCTATGGGGTCGCACAGAGTCCAACACGACTTAAGCGACTTAGCAGCAGCAGCGGCACCAGTAAACACCAAATCCCTGTTTTATCCTTTTTTTTTTTTTTACTTTACTTTACAGTACGTGTTGGTTTTGGCATACATTGACATGAATCCGTCATGGGTGTACATGAACCCTGTTTATCTTAAATTAATCTTGTCTCCTTGGTGGCTCAGACAATAAAGCATCTGCCTGCAATGCAGGAGACCTGGGTTTGATCCCTGGGTAGGGAAGATCCCCTGGAGAAGCAAATGGTAATCTACTCCAGTACTCTTGCCTGGAAAATTCCATGGGCGGAGGAGTCTGGTGGGCTACAGTCCTTGGGATCTCAAAGAGTCTGACATGACTGAGCAACTTCACTTTCACTTTTATCTCCTGTAATGGATTGTAAGATGGTGGAGATCAGGGCCTCCTGTTCCTTTCTTATTTTGATTTATTTTTATTATTTTATTCTTAATCCCTAGGAAGTATTCACAATGGCCACTTACTGACAACACATTGCACATTATGAGAAAAATAAGGGAAACCTCTCCTACTCAAAGAAGACTTCTGCAGGGGGAAAAACATTGATTAAAAATTTGAGGATATTAATGAGCCCATGAAGTCCCAAAGCCCCAGCTTGATCCTAAACTATGGTTCAGAAACATCCACTGAGGTCTGACGGATGAATGGGACAGGCCACTGAAGGCCGTTTTGTCCCTCATGTTTTCCACCTTCAGGAGAATGGAGACCTGTCCAGTCCACGTGTGCCTGGTCTGGGTTGGGTGGGGGTGGGGGGTGTTCAGGGAAGGCAATGGGATGTTTGTGTCCAAAATCCGGCCCCAGCTCAAGAGGGCCCAACTCCTAAGCCTTTCCTTTTTGATGTGGAGGCTGTGTCCAGGACAACCACAGAGTTCAATCCAGCACATGGACCATGAAGGGGAAGGCGCGGCAGGAGGGAGACACACTTTCCCAGTTTTATCTGGAACCAAGGTGGCTTTGGAGGACTCTGCCTTCAGCAAGGACACTGGGTCTGGACCCCAGCCTCCATCAGCATGTGGCGTTGTGGACATAAGGCACCATCTTGGCCCCAAGACAGATCCTGAGCCCACGGGAGACCCTGGAAGCTCAGAAACAGCCACACATATCTGAAGGGTGGTGACCTAGCAAGGTGTCTCCAGGTCACAGAAGCTGGAGACCCCAGGGGTGCAGATGGGTGCCCAACCAGGGGCACCAAAAAGTGGCCATGGATCCAACCTGGCCCTGAGGGCAAGAATCAGAACCATGGGGACAGCCTTCTGCTTGCATGCGACCCGAATGCTCGAGTTACTTGCTTATCAAAGTCAGCTTGTGTAACTCTGTAAGTCAGATCCCCATAGAAATAAATCTGAAGGGAGGGATTGTATTTTTTTTTTTTTTTCCACTCTCAAAAGAATGACAAAGGCAACCCATGACATTCCCTCCTCATTTAATTCAACACAGTCATTTGAACCAAGCCGCAAGGCTAACAGCAGCCGTGTACACACGCCCAGGACACTTTCAGTACCACATACAATGACAGCACCTTTGATTAGAGGTACAGCCAAGACACGTGCTGCTTTCATGAGCTACACCTAAAACAAGGACTTGTCCTAGACGGAGATCACGGAGAGGAACCATGCAAAAACCTCCGCCAGACAAGCGGAGCTGGAGACACTGGGCAGCTCCTCCAAGCGCACTCCGTCCTTCAACTCTGTCATGAGCGTCAGCGGAGCAGCTGCTTTTAGTCACGATGTCAATGTGCACACAGCCTATTTCCTACACTAACAAAAGCACAGTCTGTGAAAATGTGAGCATAGAGACAAGCACATTTAAGGAGATCAGCCAAGAGTTATGCTAAGTTTCATCTCCTAGGAGGTCTGCAAGTTACTGATTTTATTCACGTTCACCATTTGAATTGAGGATAAAAGGTTAGGATGGTTGTCCTTCTCTACATGGTCTTATGGACAGGGCCAAATACTTTGTTTGTTTGTTTTTTCCAGTCACTATGCAATAACACAAGCCTCTTCTTGGTGGATTCAGAAAAGGCAGTTCTTCTAGTTGCCATGGTGAAACAAAAATGAAATTCTCTTGCTAACAGAGAAAACTTCAAAAGTCCATTCATCGACAATTTTTGTCAAGTAAATTTTATCCCACCTTTCAGAATCCAAAACCATGAAGTGATCATCCCCACCACTAAGATTCCTTGTCAGGTCATTAAAGAGGTTCAGGTAAAAAGACACCTTTCATTTGTGTTCATTCCCTACAAAATCATGAATGTTGTGAGGAGTCATTGTAACTACTGCCCAGGCAAAACAGAAACATATTTTTTTGGTTCATGCTTTTGAGTTTTTCTAATGAGATAATCATTTAATACCTTCCTTCTAAGATTTTCTTCTTTAGCCACTGAGTACATTCTATTCAAAGTAGAAAAACTAATCACGGATGTTTAAATAACTTTATGTACTTCTTTGTGCAAAGATAACACCACTTCCAGAAAAAGTTGGGACTACAATCATTCAATGAGATAATACCTTGAATTCTATACCAATGCCCTCACCCTCTATAATACTGAAATAAGTATACTGGTTTCTTCCTAAACTAAGGATTAGATGCAATAATTTATCTTAGGAGTTCTAGGTTCTGTATCACATTAATAATTCCCATTTGCTAAACATTTTTGAAAAAGCCTTATAAATAGTTTGGTAAGACTTATATCGAAGGCAGGAGGAGAAGGGGACGGCAGAGGATGAGACGGTTAGATGGCATCACTGACTCAATGTACATGAATAACTAAGGATTAGATGCAATAATTTATCTTAGGAGTTCTAGGTTCTGTATCACATTAATAATTCCCATTTGCTAAACATTTTTGAAAAAGCCTTATAAATAGTTTGGTAAGACTTATATCGAAGGCAGGAGGAGAAGGGGACGGCAGAGGATGAGATGGTTAGATGGCATCACTGACTCAGTGTACATGAATTTGAGTAAGCTCCGGGAATTGGTGATGGACAGGGAGGCCTGGCATGCTGCAGTCCATGGGGTCGCAAAGAATTGGACACAACTGAGCAACTGAACTGAACTGATATCAAGCTAACAATTCCTACTTGCTAAACATTTCTGAAAAATACCTTATAAATAGTTTGATAAGAAGTACATATTCCTGGGAATCTAGCCATGGGAAATTTATACACATAGATGCTCACCCCGTTGGCCAACAAGAAACCACCTTCCATGACCAACATGGCAGAAATCATTAGAAACTGATTAGCATGCAAGTGCTAATGTAAAGTTTAAGACCCTGTATATAAAGGCTACATCTTGGATAAAATATTAAGTGAAAAAGCTTATGTAAAATGTATATGTGGTACGCTGACTTTATATGAAATTTTTTAAAAGACATAAAACATGCATGGGGAAAAAAAAAAAAAAAGACAGATCTGGAAAAACACCCTGACTTGTTATTAGTGATTATCTTCAGATATTGAGACCGTTTATATTTTCTACTTTCCTCATAGTCTACGTTTTGTATAATATCCAGGAATTTCCTATCATACCCATGAATTATTTATAATAGGAAAATAATAAGCAAGAGGGACACTCAGTGAAAACAAAATCAGATGGGCCTCTGGGGAGGTCATCTTCAGGTGCCTTTTCATACTGCTAGGAAGGGGGTACTTCCGTCAAGTGGGGTTCCTGGGGCACATGCAGGAAGACGATGCTTTATCACCTGCTTTAATGATTAAAATCGTAGAGAGCAATGATAAGAGTTTCTCTTGAAAAAGAGCAGAGTCCTCTAGCTGTACATGTCTTAGAATCTGACCTGACTGCAGAAATGTTTAACACTATGACAGCTAATTAGTCACATAATACCAAAAAAAAAAGGAAACAAAAGAGAATCAGTTGAAGACAAAGTAAGGATCCAGGAGAGAAAGCAGGACCAGGTTGCTATTCGTAGGAGAGATGTTCCCTAACATGCATGGGTCCAAGGAGGACAAGAGAAGGAAATGGGAGAACATGGGCAGCTCAGACCATCCACAGAGGCTCTGGCCATGGAGACGTGGAGAGCAACAGAGTGGCCTGGGGGGGGGAAGCATGGGCAGGAAATATTCTCCCTTTGCATCCGTCTTCTTGAGTGAAATCGGGGACACATTTTATCCTCAGACTGAGCACACTGAAGTGATTAAAGCCATCACGGTGCCCCAGGGGCCTGAACAATTCTCGCTTAGTCAGGAACACAGCTGTTGTCAAGATGCAACTGTTCAGCAGGATCCCTTGGATCTTCTCCTTGTAGGCGTCTGATGCGACCTGAGAAAGCAAAGGAAGAGCGCTGTGAAGAGCCGTCTCCCTCTTCCGTTCTCAGGACACTGTTGGCTTCAGAACACACCGGTAACATACTGACAGGGCCTAAGGCCTAAACCAGGCACTGAGACACTGCCTTTCAGTGCTGAAGCGATACATGACCATTTTTTCTCCCTTAAAGAGGTGAGTTCTGACCACTTTGCCAATGTAAACGAAATGACTATAGTTAAGACTCCACTCAAAGACCCAGAAAGCTTCCAAATGCCCTATTTGCTGAGTGATTTCTGCACACGGATGAGTTGATAATAACATTAAGAACTGTAATAATGTACTGAAGAGATGAGCTGGAGTTAAAGTGCAGCCAACACCAGAACCGATGGATGATTATGGAGGGATCAAACAATTTCTGGTACCCAAAGGAAGTACTCCTCACCCCACCTTCACTCCATCCCGTCCTCAGGGAGGGTGCAAGGGGACGAGAAAACAAATAGCTTTCTCTCACCCTGGTTCTTACTTCCTTTCCATTTTAGCATGGGAGGAAGAAATATTTATACCCAAACATCTCATCCCAAGTTATTGGATCAAAGGCTGATTCAAGATGGAGAGCCCCGATGGGCAAATTGATAAAGACTTGTCCCCAGATGTCCTCTTCTGCCTTGCCTTCACTGGTGTCCAACTTACATCCACTTGAGTTGGCATTCACTTCCTTGCCCCTACTCCTGGGAAAGATATCCTCACCTCTCTAGAGAAAGCAGTATCAGAGAGACACTAAAATAATAATATTTCAGCCCCATGTACCAGTGGGGAGAGGTAAGAGAGAGGGGCAGGATATGGGGAGNTTGAGTTGGCATTCACTTCCTTGCCCCTACTCCTGGGAAAGATATCCTCACCTCTCTAGAGAAAGCAGTATCAGAGAGACATTACAATAATAATATTTCAGCCCCATGTACCAGTGGGGAGAGGTAAGAGAGAGGGGCAGGATATGGGGAGGGGAGTAAGAGGTACAAACTATTGGTAGAAAATAACCTACATGGATATATTATACAACACGGGGAATGTAGCCAACATTTTATAATAACTATAAATAGAGTTAACCTTTAAAGAATTAACCTTTAAAATTGCAAATCACTATACTGTACACTTATAGAATATTTTACAGCAATAATACTTCAATTTTAAAATCAAAAAAGATATATTTTAGCAGCATGTAGGTGGTTGCCTATAAAAATTACATTTTCTGCAAACTTCTTAAGGACATGCCAGACAGATGACATCAAAAAAAGAAAATGGATCTTCTACTCAGAAGTAAAAAGTATACCAACAAACTGGACGTGCCAAGCACACTGTTTCTAAAGATATCCGTGGTTAAAACTATCTCGGGCCTCTGTGTTCTCACGCTGTTCTCATCCCCAGGCTCACAGATGCCCACATGGATGTGAAGTGATGTCCTTCTCCCAATTCATCTTCATTCACCAATGAATTAACTCTCCCTACCTTAAAAAAAATTAAGTCTAAGCAAAGAGCAGGTTGCTAAGAAACCAGTCTGTGTGCTCATTTTCCTCATAGTCAACATTTTGGGAAAAAAAAAAAAAAGAGAGAGAGAGAGAGATGAGATTAGAGCTTTAAGAGGTGGATGAGTACATCTTTTCTGATTATTACACCTCTTTTTTAATCATTTTGAATTGTTTCATCACTTCCTAATTGCTTTTTCTATGCCTCAGCTCATAAACAAAATACCAAATGCTTCAAAACTCGAATTATAATTTATTGTAAAGTATAATACTGTGTTCATGAAGCACTATGATGGAAGAGTTGAAATGCATTCTTCCTAAATATACAAGGTTTGTTTTCTTGAGCAACTTGCAAGGCTATGCCTGCCTTCACACAAAATAAATATGCAAATAAAATATGCGCCAATCTTGCCCTTACAAAATCTTCCAGGATAGAAGGCTTAGAATATGATCTGTAATTGTCAGATCCCAAGGAAAAGTGTTGAGTGATCAAATAAACCAAATGGGTCCTAACACAGTTACCCTTGTAACACAGCCATTCTGTGAATAGAAATTCTGCTGTGAGAGGATTTATGCAAAGACAGAAATCAGGGTCTGAGCCTCAGCACTTAGAAGGTGCTCAGTAAACACGAAGGGAAAGAGGGAAGGTGGAAGGGAGCCTTAATTGCGTTTCCATTCGTGCAATTCACTTTCTCAAAAAAATTCTAATCAAATGGAATGCTTATAGCTGTTTCCTCCTAGCTCTACAACTCCCTAACAACATTGTTAACATTTGGTTTCGGCATTTGGACAAGTAATGAGAAAACTTAATTAAAGTAAATGCTCAGATCATGGTGCAAAGCCTTTGGCTCAGTTTTGCCAGTTAACTGAATTACATTTTTATTGTGCAAATGAGCTATTGCTAAAAACCTTGAAGGTGAATGAAAGCGTTAGTGGCTCAGTCGACTCTTTGTGATCCCATGGACTATAACCTGCCAGGCTCCTCTATCCATGGAATTCTCCAGGGAAGAATCTTGGAGTGGGTAGCCATTCCCTTCTCCAGGGCATCTTCCTGACCCAGGGGTCTCCCAACATTGCAAGGAGATTCTTTACCTGTCTGAATTATCAGGGAAGCCCCCCAAATCTTAAAAGCTTTACTAAAACATTTTTGATAGTAAGATGTGATCAACATGCATTTGTTGAGAGAAAATAAACCAACCAAAAGACCCAGACATCTGTGTATCCCCCACAGCAATAATCATCAATGATGTACCATGAGAATGAGGTACATATTTGAAGCACAGATTTGTAAAGACACTCATGATTTAGAGTAAAAAAAAAAAATGCTATAATTTAGAATAGTCTGATCTCGATTCAATTAGTAAAATAGCTGTACAATTTGCAAATTAAAAAAAAAAAAAGTTTAAAAAGGATGCTATCAGTGCTCACCTTGGACCAGGGAACAGTCTTGGAGTGTGGGCATGAGGGGGAGTTATGGGAGGTGGGTTTCCACCTGTATCCTTTCTATATCCCTTGATTGTTTTTTTTTTTTTTTACACCATCGCTATTTTGCAAATCTGATCACATGTGAAAATAAAATAACTGAGAAAATGTCATGATTTTGAATTAGTCTCAAAATATGTAAATTTTCAGAGCAAAAAAAAAAGAAAGCTATTAAAATGACTTACCTTGCTAGAATTAAATTTTTCTCCATCAGAGTCCATGCGGTTTTATTTGATTTTATTAGCAATCTCTTTCAGAATACCTTTGAGGTCATTAAGCTTGGAAAGGGGAAAAACAGAACCGGTCTTAAGATAAATTTTCCAACTTAAATTTTAAATCATGACTCTAAGGCTTTTCCATGAAATAGATTAACTATACATGAAATAAGAAGCATGGCCCATGCCTGGAGTATGGCAGAATATCAGACAGGTGATATTTCAGAACTTGTTCACTACAGACTTTCTGAAATCAAATCACTAACAAATAAGCATTAGCACCAATTAGGATTCGTTTTTGCTATCGTTGTTTAGTCACTCAGTCACGCCCAACTCCTTTGCAACCCCATGGCCTGTAGCCCGCCAGGCTTCTCTGTCTGTGGGATTTTCCAGGCAAGAATACTGGAGTGGGTTGCCATTCCCTTCTCCAGGGGATCTTCCCAACCCAGGTATCAAACCTGTGTCTCCTGCATTACAGGCAGATTCTTTACCACTGAGTCATCAGGGAAGCACAAATCTTAATCACTAGTGATTCCCACATAGAAATGATAGATTTTTAACAGCACAGAAATAATATCTAACCTATATATCGATATATAATTTACACATATAAATCATAATGTTATATGTAACTAATACCAAAAAATGATATCAATAAAGCTTTGCTTACATAAAAGTATAACACTAATGAAAATAATATAATACTAATCATGTTTTGGGGCTTCCCTGTGGCTCAGAGGTTAAAGTGTCTGCCTGCAATGCAGGAGACCTGGGTTCGATCCCTGGGTTGGGAAGATCCCCTGGAGAAGGAAATGGCAACCCACTCCAGTATTCTTGCCTGGA